>OX596074.1:23378904-23669768 GCA_951394005.1 Protophormia terraenovae | reverse complement strand
AAAATCTCAATCAAAACTAAAATCCTTAATAACTCGGTAAATACTGCGTTTTTCGAGAAAATAAGATTATTTCGTGATCACTTATGTTTCATACCAAAAATCGATTTTTTATATGAAAATCTCAATCAAAACTAAAATCCTTAATAACTCGGTAAATACTGCGTTTTTTCGAGAAAATAAGATTATTTCGTGATCACTTATGTTTCATACCAAAAATCGATTTTTATATGAAAATCTCAATCAAAAATAAAATCCTTAATAACTCGGTAAATACTGCGTTTTTTGAGAAAATAAGCTTATTTCGTGATCACTTATGTTTCATACCAAAAATCGATTTTTATATGAAAATCTCAATCAAAACTAAAATCCTTAATAACTCGGTAAATACTGCGTTTTTCAAGAAAATAAGCTTATTTCGTGATTCATACCAAAAATCGATTTTTATATGAAAATCTCAATCAAAACTAAAATCCTTAATAACTCGGTAAATACTGCGTTTTTCGAGAAAATAAGATTATTTCGTGATCACTTATGTTTCATACCAAAATCGATTTTTATATGAAAATCTCAATCAAAACTAAAATCGTTAATAACTCGGTAAATACTGCGTTTTTCAAGAAAATAAGCTTATTTCGTGATCACTTATGTTTGATACCAAAAATCGATTTTTATATGAAAATCTCAATCAAAACTAAAATCCTTAATAACTCGGTAAATACTGCGTTTTTCAAGAAAATAAGCTTATTTCGTGATCACTTATGCTTCATACCAAAAATCGATTTTTTATGAAAATCTCAATCAAAACTAAAATCCTTAATAACTCGGTAAATACTGCGTTTTTCAAGAAAATAAGCTTATTTCGTGATCACTTATGTTTCATACCAAAAATCTATTTTTATATGAAAATCTCAATCAAAACTAAAATCCTTAATAACTCGGTAAATACTGCGTTTTTCAAGAAAATAAGCTTATTTCGTGATTCATACCAAAAATCGATTTTTATATGAAAATCTCAATCAAAACTAAAATCCTTAATAACTCGGTAAATACTGCGTTTTTCGAGAAAATAAGATTATTTCGTGATCACTTATGTTTCATACCAAAAATCGATTTTTATATGAAAATCTCAATCAAAACTAAAATCCTTAATAACTCGGTAAATACTGCGTTTTTCAAGAAAATAAGCTTATTTCGTGATCACTTATGTTTCATACCAAAAATCGATTTTTATTATGAAAATCTCAATCAAAACTAAAATCCTTAATAACTCGGTAAATACTGCGTTTTTTCGAGAAAATAAGATTATTTCGTGATCACTTATGTTTCATACCAAAAATCGATTTTTTATATGAAAATCTCAATCAAAACTAAAATCCTTAATAATTCGGTAAATACTGCGTTTTTCAAGAAAATAAGCTTATTTCGTGATCACTTATGTTTCATACCAAAAATCGATTTTATATGATCACTAATGTTTCATACCAAAAATCGATTTTTATATGAAATTCTCAATCAAAACTAAAATCCTTAATAACTCGGTAAATACTGTGTTTTTTGAGAAAATAAGCTTATTTCGTGATCACTTATGTTTCATACCAAAAATCGATTTTTATATGAAAATCTCAATCAAAACTAAAATCCTTAATAACTCGGTAAATACTGCGTTTTTCAAGAAAATAAGCTTATTTCGTGATCACTTATGCTTCATACCAAAAATCGATTTTTTATGAAAATCTCAATCAAAACTAAAATCCTTAATAACTCGGTAAATACTGCGTTTTTCAAGAAAATAAGCTTATTTCGTGATCACTTATGTTTCATACCAAAAATCGATTTTTATATGAAAATCTCAATCAAAAACTAAAATCCTTAATAATTCGGTAAATACTGCGTTTTTCAAGAAAATAAGCTTATTTCGTGATCACTTATGTTTCATACCAAAAATCGATTTTTATATGATCACTAATGTTTCATACCAAAAATCGATTTTTATATGAAATTCTCAATCAAAACTAAAATCCTTAATAACTCGGTAAATACTGCGTTTTTTTGAGAAAATAAGCTTATTTCGTGATCACTTATGTTTCATACCAAAAATCGATTTTTATATGAAAAATCTCAATCAAAACTAAAATCCTTAATAACTCGGTAAATATTGCGTTTTTCAAGAAAATAAGCTTATTTCGTGATCACTTATGTTTCATACCAAAAATCGATTTTTATATGAAAATCTCAATCAAAACTAAAATCCTTAATAACTCGGTAAATACTGCGTTTTTCAAGAAAATAAGATTATTTCGTGATCACTTATGTTTCATACCAAAAATCGATTTTTTTATGAAAATCTCAATCAAAACTAAAATCCTAAATAACTCGGTAAATACTGCGTTTTCAAGAAAATAAGCGTATTTCGTGATCACTGTATGTTTCATACCAAAAATCGATTTTTATATGAAAAATCTCAATCAAAACTAAAATCCTTAATAACTCGGTAAATACTGCGTTTTTGGAGAAAATAAGCTTATTCCGTGATCACTTATGTTTCATACCAAAAATCGATTTTTATATAAAAATCTCAATCAAAACTAAAATCCTTAATAACTCGGTAAATACTGCGTTTTTGGAGAAAATAAGCTTATTTCGTGATCACTTATGTTTCATACCAAAAATCGATTTTTTTATGAAATTCTCAATCAAAACTAAAATCCTTAATAACTCGGTAAATACTGCGTTTTTTGAGAAAATAAGCTTATTTCGTGATCACTTATGTTTCATACCAAAAATCGATTTTTATATGAAAATCTCAATCAAAACTAAAATCCTTAATAACTCCGGTAAATACTGCGTTTTTTCGAGAAAATAAGCTTATTCCGTGATCACTTATGTTTCATACCAAAAATCGATTTATATATGAAAATCTCAATCAAAACTAAAATCGTTAATAACTCGGTAAATACTGCGTTTTTTCGAGGAAAATAAGATTATTTCGTGATCACACTTTATGAAAATCTCAATCAAAACTAAATCCTTAATAACTCGGTAAATACTGCGTTTTTCAAGAAAATAAGCGTATTTCGTGATCACTTATGTTTCATACCAAAAATCGATTTTTATATGAAAATCTCAATCAAAACTAAAATCCTTGATAACTCGGGTAAATACTGCGTTTTTCGAGAAAATAAGCTTATTCCGTGATCACTTATGTTTCATACCAAAAATCGATTTTTATATGAAAATCTCAATCAAAACTAAAATCCTTAATAACTCGGTAAATACTGCGTTTTTCGAGAAAATAAGCTTATTCCGTGATCACTTATGTTTCATACCAAAAATCGGATTTTTATATGAAAATCTCAATCAAAACTAAAATCCTTAATAACTCGGTAAATACTGCGTTTTTCAAGAAAATAAGCTTATTTCGTGATCACTTATGTTTCATACCAAAAATCGATTTTTATATGAAAATCTCAATCAAAACTAAAATCCTTAATAACTCGGTAAATACTGCGTTTTTCAAGAAAATAAGCTTATTTCGTGATCACTTATGTTTCATACCAAAAATCGATTTTTATATGAAAATCTCAATCAAAACTAAAATCCTTAATAACTCGGTAAATACTGCGTTTTTCGATAAAATAAGATTATTTCGTGATCACTTATGTTTCATACCAAAAATCGATTTTTTAATGAAAATCTCAATCAAAACTAAAATCCTTAATAACTCGGTAAATACTGCGTTTTTCAAGAAAATAAGCTTATTTCGTGATCACTTATGTTTCATACCAAAAATCGATTTTTATATGAAAATCTCAATCAAAACTAAAATCCTTAATAACTCGGTAAATACTGCGTTTTTCGAGAAAATTAGATTATTTCGTGATCACTTATGTTTCATACCAAAAATCGATTTTTATATGAAAATTTCAATCAAAACTAAAATCCTTAATAACTCGGTAAATATTGCGTTTTTCAAGAAAATAAGCTTATTTCGTGATCACTTATGCTTCATACCAAAAATCGATTTTTATATGAAAATCTCAATCAAAACTAAAATCCTTAATAACTCGGTAAATACTGCGTTTTTCAAGAAAATAAGCTTATTCCGTGATCGCTTATGTTTCATACCAAAAATCGATTTTTATATGAAAATCTCAATCAAAACTAAAATCCTTAATAACTCGGTAAATACTGCGTTTTTCGATAAAATAAGCTTATTCCGTGATCACTTATGTTTCATACCAAAAATCGATTTTTATATGAAAATCTCAATCAAAACTAAAATCCTTAATAACTCGGTAGTACATGTTTTTAAGACCATGTTTCTAGTTTTAATATAATAAAAAATGTATAGTTTCATTTAAGTAAAATATAATTTCCCGATTTTATCCCTTTTTTGGTACTTTTTATTCCCCTCTGAATGTAACATAAGTTGTATTCCAATGAATTTCTAAATTGTACTGGGATTTTATGTTAAAATAATTATTAAATTGAAAAAGTACCAAAATCAAAAACGATTTTTACCTCTTAAATATTTAAATTTCCAAAAAGTACCAAACCTTGTATTCGCCAATATTCTATAAGGTCCTAATTCGATGAACATGCTTGCTGGATTGAAAGATAGATAGGGTTGCAAAAAGGTACCCAATTACAGTTTTTTCGGTTTTCTTTCTAAAAGGGCGGAATTTCAAAAAAGTACCAGACTTGAATTACGATAACTTTTAAACTTCATCTGTACCTCAATTAGTTTAGGAGATATTAGATGACCGATTTTTCCCGTTTGTAGTTGGTTAACTTGACTATTCATATATCGAAATAAAACACAATTTCGTTTATATTTTTCAAAATATTTCATTTTTTTTTATTTTATTTTTTCATTCAATTCATTCATAAATTAGTTTGGTTTTAATTTTCTTACATTTCATTATACTTTTTTTTTTTAATTTTTTAATTATACTATGAAATTATTTACTTAAATTTTAAATTTATTTTATTTTTCTTTTTCATTTTTAATTTATATATTATTTAATTTTATTATTTATTAATATTATTAATTTAATATAATAATTAAATTCGTCAATGTGACGAAATTGTTTTAAATGTCTGTTAATAACATTTTGTATATATCGACAACAGACTTATTTATTTTATTTTATTTTTTCTATTTTTATTAAGTTTCATTTTTGGTTTTTATTGTTGAATTTTTTGTTTATTAAATATTTTACAAGAGAAAGTAAAAATAAATAAATTTTAAAAATAATTGTGGGTGTAAAAGGGAAAATTGTGAACAAAAATAATTAATTGAAAAAATAATAAAATAAAAATAACTAACAAAATTTTTAAAATTTATAATTTTGTTTAGGAGGGCATGGGATAAAAGGGGGAATTGTTTATAGTTTTTTGTTTGCTGTGGTTATGGTGGCTTTAATTATTAGTTTTTATTAACATTTAGGTGTTGCTTTTATTTTTTATTTTTTTTGTTATTAATTTGTTTTTTAACTACTATTTGTTTTTGTTTTTTTATATATTTTTTTTGTTTTGTATAATTAATAGTTTGTCATGCAAAAAAACAATAAAACAATTCCTTTTTTTAGTTTAATAACTATTATTTTATAATAATATATTTATATTTATTATACATAATTATTTTTTGGTTTTTCTTTTGGTTTCTTTTGTAGTAACAATTGTTTTTAAACATTTTTTTTCTCTTTTTGTTTTTGTTCTGCTATTATTTATTATTTAATAATTAGTTTTCTAATTTATTTTCAAATTATTTTTACATATTTTTTCTTTTTTGTTTTTTTATTTTTTTATTTTTTTAATTGTAATTTAGTGATGTGTTTTTTTAGGTTTTAGTTTTTTCAAAATATATCCTAATTGTTTAGTAATTGTAGTAGAAAGCTTAAAGTTAGTTAGCTTTAAAATTATACATAAATTATATCAAAAAAGAGTTTTTTAGCAAAATTTACTTTTTTTGTTTTTAATTTTTTTTTACAAAATTTTCTTATATTAAAGGAAAAAAGTGGTTTATTAATTTGTTTTGTATTAAAGGTTTCCTTTTAAATTCGTATTTTTTTTTTTAATTTAATTTAAAAAAGTAAAATGATAAGCTTGATTAGAGATTAGAAATTATTTAGAACAATTAAACTATAATAAATTAATGTATTTTTTTACAATCGGAGAAATGGAGGAGAGATTAGCACTTTTAATAATATAGTTAGAAATGGATAGACAAAAGCTATATGCCTCCTTGAGGCTATCATAAATCAGTATTAAAAGTTGTCAAACTTAAAAATTTGAATAAAAGGTCAGTTTATTTATTAATATTTCTTTGTTAATATTTTTTAATATTATGTTTCCATATGAGGTTTTCTATCGATTGATGTAATTTTGAAAATAATTGTTATTTTTGTTGTATGTTTATAAACGAATAATTAAAAATTCAGTGTTTCTTAATTATGACATCAGTTCGCAAAAGCTCTATATTTTATATTACTTATCTATGCATTAAAAATATTCTTTTAAAAAAATTTTGTTTTACGAGTCCACTTAGAGAAATATCAATCACATACGTGTTGAAAACGATACCATTCTGTGTCAATAGTGAATTTACACCTTATGTGTTTAAATTAAACACTGCGTTTTCAATTTTTATTGAAAATCGATACCTAATTGGTACCAAGTTGAAACCATTTCGGTATCAAATTGTTAAATTACATATGTTTTCTATTATATTTGTTAACGAAAGGTATTAAAAAGCTGTTACAGTAATTTACCAATGTGACCATAACTGTTGTTGATTTTGAATCTAATTTTTGTCTGATATATTCAGTTCATCTGGTTTCCGATTAACTACTTTCGTCAAATCACAACAATCTCTTCTAATATTTTCATTACAGTCTTAACAAAAACTAAAATTAAATTATTTATGTTGTATAACAGACATACATTTACTGACCATATTCCTGAACTAAATATTGAATAAGATTTGCCATTTATGTTAAAAAGTGAAACCTAATAGGAAACAAACACATATACAATTTCCTCTAAAAACCGTTAAATAAATTTTGGCTTAAATATCGATTTTTTATCAAAATAAATTTAATTTAAATGTCGCAGATGGCAATCGATACTATTGGGATGATATAAGATATGCGCCTCAAGGGCACCAAAATCTGAATTTTCAAACTGCACACATGATGCCATTTAGAGTAATTTCGCCGCAAGGAAAATATAAAAATTCAGTTATATTGTATGACCATTGTAGAATTAAAACTAAAAAGTTTTATTTAATTTCTCTTATGCCGCCAAATTTATAAAAATAAAAAATTTTATTATCAATATGATCCAAGTTCATAGAATTATAATTACACAAAATAGTGCTTATCCTTAATTATAACATAATATTTACAATTTAATATAATAATAATTAATATTTAATTAATTAATATTCGACATAGCAAAAAATACAGAATTTTTGGCATATAATTTTCGAAATATATAGATAATAAATGGGATAAATTATTTTAAACGTAATTCCAAAAAAAAAAATTAACAAAAGAAAATTAAAATTCAATGAAAATCGTTTTGGGAAATACCAGTTAAACAATCTTTAATGATACTTAAAAAACGGTGAACGAATTTCTCATTAATTTCAGTAAAATTTTCATAATTAAAAAAAAAAAAAAAAAAAAAAAAAAAAAGATTACGTTATAATAATGAAACAAGCAGAAGTAAAATATGGCAGCAATCGATAATAAATACAAGGGCATAAATTCCTCCAAAGAATCCACAGTGGGGCAGAATCAAAATTTTTTGGAAATAAATCTGTAACTTCTGATCAGCTGGTTGGATTTGCATGAAATTTGGTACATGTATAGCAGAGGAGTGTACAATGTTAAGTTTGAAAGGGGTACGGAGCAAAGTTGGGTATCATGCTTACATGTCCCATTTATCTCTTATAGTTTTTGAGTTATTTCCGTTTGAATTTTTAAGTACCTCAATTTTGCATGTTCTTGGTCCAGTTTTATTCATATATATCCTAGTGTTTCCGACTGATTTCATTCGCTTTTTCTTGCACTAATTAAATAACAAAATTATCTATCAAATAAAAAAAGAAGTCGATATTTTTTCCGGGTCCAAAGATAAACGATTTTGAATTTGAAAATTGCAAAAATGACGACCTTTTGTGTTTTTTTGGCCGAAAAAGTATCTACACTCTTTTTTCTCTACAGTAAAGTTTTCTTTAACAATATATAATAATTTTATTATTTTCTGAAATTTATCTTCACAGAGAAGACTTCAAGATAAAAAACAAGCCAAATAACTCAAATGCTCAAGGTACACACCCTCCCGAATTTGACCCGTTTTATATGAAATTTTTGACTTTAGACTAAATTTTCTCAAATCCCAAAGCACGAATCGGCAAACGGAATACAGTTCAGGAATGCTCAATATGTTGTTAAAAGTTTTCGGGACTTCTGAAAAGTGTGGATTTTATAGGCAAAAATGTGAAAAAACCCATTTTTGGGATTTTTGGCGTTCTTTTGGGAATTGTGAGATTTCTTTTTGTAAAATCTAAAATTTATTTCCACTTTCTCATTTTTCACGATAAAGTCTATATCCGTCGAAAATTTCGTTAAGATATCTTTAATAACAAAGGTTTTATTACAGATAAAATATTTAGAGTTTCTCAAAAAACCCCTTTTTCACAACAATTTTACTTTAATTTCAAAAATCAGAAAAAGTATAGACTCGATTTTTTCCATCTAAACTACATTGCATAGCTGACCTAATTCTTTGTTACACAGAAAATGATTGAAATCAATATCTTTTACAGAACCGTAATTGTGCCACTTTAAAGCTTATTAAGTCACGTGAAATGAGGGATATTCAAGAGGGGTATTATTTTAAAGGTACTTTTTTAATTTTCTATAATGAAGTGCTAACTGAATGAGAATCCATAAGAGAGAACTTTGTGGTACTTTTTCGTTCTTCTAATGGTACTTTTTGAATTTTCTAAAATTATCGATCTAGAATCATGAAATTAAAGATATGTGGTCTTAAATTAATGCGAATCCATAAGAAGGAACTTTTAGTACTACGTGAATGTTCTGCAATTATCATCCTTAGAAATATAAAATTGAAGATGTGAGGTCTTAAGTGAATCAGAAACCTTAAAATGGATTTTGTGGTTGTTTTCTCGAATATACTTTTTCGTTATTCTGATATTCATTTTTCATTATTCTATGATTGGAAACCTGAAATTAAAGATATATTGTTATTTATGGATGACATAACACAGTTGTTAAAAATGTTCCCAAGGGAGTTAATAATCTTATTTTAAATTTATTATACAGTGTAGTTTTTATGAAAAAGTTCCGCAAACGAAGTAGCGGGCTTACAGCTCGTATTTAATAAAATCAGAAGTAATTCATCTATGTGAAAACTATAACGAAGACTTAAGAATGTAGAAGGGACGAAACTGCTTAAGTTGTTGGGAAAATCTACTAAAACCACCGTATAGCACAGACATTTTCCCTTTTGACTGCAATTTTGATGTTTGATTTAAATTAAAGTTATCAAAAGTTGTTCGTTTCTTACGACAAAGGAAAATTTGGGATTGAATCTATAAATTTCGAGAAAAAATTTTAGCTAGCGAATGACAATGTTTTAAATAGAATAGAGTTTGAAATTAACGTTCAGTTAGTCGAAATATTTTTATACCCTTTACCACAGGTGTAAAAGGGTATATATAAGTTTGTCATTCCGTTTGTAATTTACACAATTTTAGTCGGAGAGCAAAAAAGTTAATATTCGTCCGTCCGTCCGTGTGTCGGTTGAAATGGCGTTTATGAAGCCCCCCGATTACTGATATATACAATATATATCAAACAATTGGAAATGCTTTCGAGAATTTTGCTATTGAAATTCAGCAAGATCGGTTTATAAATGGAGGAGATATGCTTAAAAATCCGGTTTTTAGAATCGGTTTTCCAGTCTCTGAAGCCTGTGTATATACTAGAGACTACATTTTTGCAAAGAAAGCTCGGAAATTTTTTTTCTGAATTTTTGTTTTGAAAAAATGAAATAAATCGGTTTAATAATAACTGAGATGTCGGGCAAAACGCATTTTTTATTTTTTAAGTCCTTCTTTATTAAGCTACATATATATGTACAATGTGCATACATACAAAAATAAATAAATGTGGAATTGTTGTTGTTTATTTTTTAAAAATAAAAGTTGCTATGATTGTTTGTTTTTTTCGTATTAAAATTTTTGTAGTTTGAAAAAAATTTAGATTTATAAATGGAAAAAATGATAGCAACGTGAATGACGTTAAGGCAAAAATTTAATTACTTATCGGTAAGATGGTGAAGGGTATCAAAGATTCGGCACAGCCGAATCTTTTTTCAAATTCATTTAAAATTATGTTGTTTATCTATGGAAAAAAATTTAAATGAAATATGTGTTCAATATATTAAGCAAACAGATAGATATGACCCATTTGGCCAAATATATATTTTCGTCGATGTTGTCTGCAGGAAATTGTGTATTTTGTAAAAATATGAAATTTAAAAAGTGAAATGAGAATAATTTGGTAGATATAAAAGATAAATTAATAAAATAATTAATTGAAGTATCTTTGAAAATGAAGGAGAAATTAAAATAAATTGCAAGCGTTTCCAAATTTTCCATTTAAAAGGTGTCCCATTTTAAGACCCCATAGCTCTTGTGATCTTTGGAATTTAAACTAGTATACTTCTTTGCTATAACTACATATATAATATTTCGTAGAAAACATTTATTTTCAAAACTGTTTGATTTTGATCCATTTTTATACCTACTATTTATGTTATTTTTGTAAATTTTAATTCTGAAGACTAATCAAAGTCTTAATGAAAGTTGAATAAACTAAATTCTTTTTATGATCTCTTCCTCCATCTCAAAATAAAATAATAATTTTGAAATAATTTATAGTTTTTTTTAATAAGTTGGAATAATTAAAAATTTTAAATAAATTAAATTAGTAATTGAAAAGTAAAATAATTGTGGCAGTTTTTCTTTAAATAATTAACAATTTAATTAAACTAAATAAAACTTATAATAATAAACAACCTTTTATTTTTGTGTCCTAAAATATATAAGTTTATATATATAAAAAGTATTGGTCTAGTATTTGAAAAATAATAAAGGAAATTTAAATGAAAACATTTAAAAAACAATTTATAGTATAAAATGGAAGTAAATTATTAACAAGATTAGCGTATATATTAAACATATACGTTTCATTTGATTTTATTTTTAAAATTATTTTAATATTTTTTTATATAAAAAAAACTAATTATTTAGTTTTAATTCACTAAGAAAATATTTAAACAAAACTTAATTAGATAAATGGCCATCTACATATAGATGATAATGTAATTGTTTTCTCTTTTTTAATTTTCTTTAAATATTTTATTTTTTATTTAAATTTTTAAATTGTGAAAAAAAAAATCGTTTTAAAATTATACAAAAGTTAATTGTCGTTAACATCTATTCTAACTACACCGTGAAAAATATTTTTTGTTTTATTTTATTTTTATATTGAAAGTGAAAAAAGTGTTTAGTTTTCTTTTAAGCCATATAGAATAGATTTAAGTTTTGAGTTTTTTGGTTTTTAAATTTTAATTTTCGTTTAAAGTAATTTGTGGTTTACGATTTTTTTTTTAATTTTTATCTGTAATAATAACTACTTAATTAATAATTGTTATTAATTTTTATTTTGGGGTTTTTTTTATTTTCATTTGTGTTGCTAAAATTCGATCTTATTTATGCCAAACATGTTATCTTCTTTTTAATTATTATTTTTATTTATTTATTTTTTAATTACAAATATGGAAGAAGTATTATAAATTAATTTCAATTATACAATAGTTTTTTTTTTAAATTACAATTTATTTTTTATTTTAAATCCATGCCTTTGGTTTGAGTTTTTATTATTTTTTTTAAATTAAAACAAAACTTATAACGGCAGTGTTTTACTTTTTTTATAATTTTTATCCTTTTTATGTAAGAGGTAGGTTTTTTTAATTTATTTTTCTTGTTTTATTAAAAAAAATATAATTTGTTTTTACAAAGGGATTTTTCTTTTTCATCTTAAAATATATAATAATTATTTTGTTGTTTTCTTTACAATTATACACATTAGGTGGGATTTAATAGTTGGGAAGCTTTTTTTATTTAGTAAACTGTTTTAAGTTGTAATTAAATTAAAGTTTTAATAAAAATTATTTAAATTAGTTAAGGGTTTATATTTTTTTTTAACAATAATTAACATAACAATAACAACATTATGAAATATCACATTTTTTTATTTTAAATATTAATTTACTGTAAATTTATTTAAAGAAAAATAATAACATTTTTATTATGTATATTTAAATAAATAAAGCCTTGTTGTAAAATAAAGAGCAAAATAAAATATTAAGGTGAGTAAAATCGAGATTTTAAAGAGACTAAAATTTACCGTATTTATGTAAAAAGGTGTGAAGTTGTCATAAATTATTTGATTTCTTAAAGGTAAAATATAATATTAATGAAGAACATTTTTTCTGAGATTATCGATATAAATGATATAAATTATTTGTGCTGATGTCAATTCGCACCACATCATCTGGAGCAGTAGTGATACAAACCCAAGATGTGAGTGTTTAATCGACTTCATTCTTGATACTAACCTAGAAGAAGTTAATAGAGGCTCAGAGCCGACTTGCAGCGTTGTTAACAGATGTGAGGTTTTAGACATCACGCTACTACTTAACTACTTAGTGAATCTCTAAAGACTGTTCTTTTTCTGAACACATCAACTATCAACAGAACAGAAGGAAGACGAATTGAGAAATTTAACCTAGGGATCTTTCCAATTCTCTTAACTTCATTCCAGTGATTTCATGTACTCAGGAAATTGAATCGTCAGTCAACATTCTGACCGAATCGCCAGGTTAAATCATCCTGGTAGAACCATGATATAGCACAATCTAGAATTGCATATCATCTATATAATTTAGCTAAGAGATCATGTGATTGGTCATTTTATAATGCCTTAGAGAATAGATTCAAGAATTTGATTAGGAATGCGAAAAGGAAAGCTAAGATGTTGATTCAGTTATATTCAGAAAGTGGTAACTGCAGTGTAAGTAGTCAGGAAATCTAAAAATGTTATATGACACTCAATTTCCTGGTAGTACTAACTCTGATCGCTGCCAGCAATCAACTATGTGTGATAAACTCTCGAATATTATTGATGAACGGAGACATTATTCCTGCGGAGCTATAAAGGAAAGCTGACTTAATAATACCATGGCTAGCGGTTATTTATCTCGCTTGCCTGAGCAATGCATACATTCCGTTATGCTAAACAAAGTGTAAAGTTATTTTCATCACTAAGGGAGGTAAACTATCACACACCAAACTGAAGGATTTCAAATCTATTTGCCTGGCATCATTCTTACTCGAAACCCTAGATATTTATCTGAGAAATAATATTTTGCCTGTACTTCTCTGATCATCACAGATAAATATATAAAGTTTGTGGAGAGACAGCTTTTCACTCATTAGTAGACCATATAGAAAAGTCACTTTGGTAGATTTCTTGGATATAGAGGGCGCTTTTAATAATATTGAACCTGATTCTATGGTGGCCGCGATGTATTATTGTATTATTGCTTTTAACGGGGAAGGTGGAACTATGAGCATTCTCGTATTCATGCCAGGTACACTTTGAACCCGAAACCATTCTTTAACCATTAACTTTTTTCTTTATCCCTGAACTTATCTCTCCGGCTCTTATTCGTCCATTTACAGGGTCTCTGAGGTCTTATACCAACAACTGGAAAAAGATGGACAGGGTCGGATGTGGTTCCTATATCGAGGAATACAAACTTCCTGGCACGAGTAGTATACTCCAAGCGGAATTATACACCATAAAAAAAGGCAGCAAATTGGCTGGAGTCTATACAACATCTTTGTTAACAACGGAATGCCGGGTATTTCTTAATGAAATAGCGATACTTTCAAGTGTTAAGATAATTTGGCATCCTGGTCACGGTGACTGTGATGGAAATATTTTAGCAGATGCTGCAGCCAAACAGGGACTGACTCCTAATGAAGAATCTATTAATCTATATATAATTATTAGGTATTGCTCACACGAGGTGGGAAAATTAACCCACATGACGAATTGCTAGGACCATCGGGCCCACTTATGGTGGGCGAAGGATCAACTCACTCGTTGTCTAGAGCGCAAGTGATACTATTAGTGTCGGTAATTACTGGGCACTGCATTTTACGGACTTATGCACGTAGAATGGATATTTTGTTTAATGACTTCTGTAGAAGTTGCAATAACGAAATGGAGGAAGAATCAGTTTTTCACCTACTCTGCGAATGTCTGGCATTATCGGAGATTAGGAGGGCTATAGCAAGTTTTTCGGTTCTTGATTACGCTGACTTGAGCACAATCGATTTAAAGTCACTATTTTCTTTTCATGTAGGAACAAGATGGTTTAAGCAGTGTTGCAGTCGGTGTAACTATGTGACTGCAAACTTGCATCTGGGTAACACAACGGGATCGAATTTTATCACAGACACAAATGAGATGTCTGCCAAGGATACTGGCCATACAATCTAACTTCACCTAACCATCAATATAAATGACCGTGTTACAATCATCGTACGAAGTTTTAATTTTTCCAAAGTGGTTTATTCTATTTCATAATTATAGTTAGTTTAAATGTAGACCGAAAAACTGACTTTTAGACCACTTTAGCATAAATACTATAATACTTAGAAGACTTAACTCGTTATCGTTATTTATTATATTATATAAAGAGAATTTTGCAAAGTTTCAAGTGTGATTTTTGTTAGTTTATGTACATGCCTGCTCAAAATAATAGATACACCTTATGGTATGGAATTAAACTGAGTACAACTTGGAAAAATAGAAAAATAGAAATTTTATGAAATAACCATTTAACCAAATAGGAGACAAATTTTTCAAACCAAGATAAAAATAGAATGTCATTGCTTGAAATTTTCTGTAGAGGTTTAGGAAAATATTTACATTTTCTACGAAATGCTTTATATAAAAACAAAAATGATTGAAACTTGTAGTACACCTCATAAAAAACCCTAAAATGGGATAGAAGGTTTAAATTTTAGACAAAAAAGTTGCACTTCAATTCTCTGAAGGCTATTTTAAGAAAAATTGTTGATGGAATTGGTCCGCAAACAGTTGTTTTCGTTTTGTGGATGAATTGCCAGAAAAGTTCCATTAATGCATACTCAAAGTTTAAAGATGCGATTAAAATTAATTAAAAAATAGCTTAAATGTGAAGGCTGACAAAAAAGGGAGAGAAATTATTATTTATTTTTTGGCTAAATGAAATATAGTTTGTTTAGAAGTGACATCCAAGTGTCCACCGCCCCCGTTGGGGCAAAATGTTTCAAAAGATGGATACCGTATAAAAATAGATAACATTATGTATTAATATCTATTAAAACCTTTAAGTTAGGTTGTGTTAGTTTCATATAAGGAGCTGTCAAATTTAAATTTTTTTTTACATTTTTGAAAAATAGTAAAAAATTAAATTTTCATCAACTTTCTCTGTATTTATTTTAAATAAAAAGTCTTTTAAAGTAAAAATTTAAAATGAAACCATCAACTTCAGATATTTAAGTTTATTTTTCTAATTTGTCTTAATATTTGTGTTAATTTTTGAGAATTGTCCTAAAATACACTAATTTTTAACTTTCATGGAATGTAACTTAAAATGTTACTAGATGTTTGTTCTGAAAATGTTCTTAAAAATAGTATATATTTTCCAGAAAATAATAAAAAAAAAAACTCCAAAAACTCTTTGCTTTATAAACCATTGAACAGTGTGGAAGAAACGAAATAAATCTGTAACTTCTAATTAGCTAATTGCATATGCATGAAACTTTACATAGGTGTAGCAGAGGACAGTTCCTTACCCGATATCCAAGATTTTTATACCACCTTAAAGTCCTTGATATATTTGAAATTTAAAAAATCCTAATTTTACAAGATCTTGGTTAAGATTTTTCCATATATAGCAAAATATTTTCAACCGATTTTATTATATTTTATATAGTTGGTTAAAAAGCAAAATTATCTATCAAAGAAAGAAAATTTTGAGTCATTGTATTTATTGAATCAAAAGTTAAACTATTATGAATGGGAAAGTTTGCAAAAATTAACAAACAGACGGACAGATGGACTGACATTAGAATTCTTTAAAAAAAAATTTTAAAATTCGTAAAATATTTTTTGTTCTACTTTTTAATTAATATGGAAACTAAGTGAAAGTTTTAGAATTTTGATATCAGCTTTCCCTGAATTATGTGGAATTTTTGACCCATTTTGCCTAAATGAATAGACGGGCGGACATGCTACCAAAAATATTTTAGAATTCTAAAACTGCATTATTTTACTAACTAATAAATAGAAAAAGTTTAAAGTGATCATAAAAATTTGGATATCAACTTTTTCTGAATTAAGCGTCATTTTTGTTCTATTTAGTTCGAATGTATAGACGGACGGACGAACATTACCATCCAGCCAAGAAACATCTTATAATTCTAAAAAAATCATTTTTTTTACTTACTAATAAATAGAAAAATTAAACTTGATCATTAAAGTGTTGATACTATCTTTCTTTGAACTATGCATAATTTTCGACTCATTTAACTCTATCTATACAATAGAGTTAAATGAGTCGAAAATTATGCATAGTTCAAAGAAAGATAGTATCAACACTTTAATGATCAAGTTTAATTTTTCAGACATTGCCGTTCTTCTAAAAAAATCTTAAAACTCTAAAAGAGATTTTTTTATATTTAATAATCAAGAAAAAACGAGTTACTTAATTTTGACAGCATGTAACTTATCTCATGTTATCACAAGGTGAGGTCTCTAAAAGATTATGTCCTTCTCTACAACCCTTCAATACATTTCAATTCGATTCGACCAATAGTTTAGGAGATACAGATTTATTAACAAAAATTTGTCTTTTAAATGAATGTACTTCTTTTAAATGAATGTACTTAAATGTACTTGACAATCTTTACAATCATAAAATTTTAGTTAATATCCTTTAATAGCAAAATTTTAAAATTATCCTTAATATTCCAGCAAATAACCAACCGACGGATATTAGTTTTTAAATAATTTAAAAAAATGTTGTCCAAATATATCTAAAGACTTGAGACTTGAATCATTTATAATTTATGGCTCAACTACCCAGCAAAAAAACAACTGAAAAGGAGCTAAAAAAGTCATGAATTTAACCTTGTGTTGTCATTGGAAGGAAGTACTTAGTGGTAAAAAATTTATTACAATGTATTTCTTGACTAAATACCATCAATAATTAAAAAAAAAAAACTCACGTGACATATTTTTAAATAATCGATACAAATTAAACTTTTTTCTAAAATTCACTATGTTCGACCAATGCAGGATAAAGAGAGCAAACCTAAATCAATTCAAGATTTCTCTTTTAATCAATTCTATAGGCTTTTCCTCTGAAATGTATTAAGAAAAAAAAAAAAAAATAATTTTTTAAATTTCAGAGTACTGACTTTGAATATTTTTTTAAATCTAAACGAATGGAGATAATTGAAAAATCTTTTCAGCGTATTATTACGTAATATGTTCTAAATCACGCAATATTTTTAGTAATTTTTTCTCTGATATAACTTAGGACTTATTCTCGAAAAACGAAATAAAGTCAAGGCAAAAAATCAAATATTAAAAATTCAAGCGTAAATATCATTTAAACTGTAAGAGATAATTTAGGTGAGTAAACATATTTTTTTATTAATATTTTCAAGCTCTTTACAGAAACATAAAAATCTTTGAAATCGTAGAAGTTACGATTTTTTTTTTTTAAATTTTATATACCAAAGATAGTCAACTATGACAGGCTGTAGATTATTTTGTGTTATCACAGGGTAACTCAAATATAATTTTTCTGAAAGTATGGGTCCTCTTCTACAATTCTTTGATATATTTCAACTTGATCAGAGCAATATTTTAGAAGATACAAATTTATTTCCAAAAAAATTGTTTTTAACCTCACTGGGTATTCGTTTAATAATCCAGTAGGCGTATGATTAATTTTTAATTTAATTTTTAAATATTTAATAAGAAATAATAATACATCAATATGAATATATGAGTAAAATAAAATATCCTTAATTAAATCAACATTAATTTACAGTAAATTAATTTTAACATTAAGGATAATTATATTAAAAGATTTTTAAATAATATTAAAAAAATATTCAAAAAAACCAACCTCAGCATGGATTATTTTTTAATTTAAGAATTTATTTTTAGTTTTACTTTTTAATTATTTTATACTTGACAAAAATTTACAAGGTTCCTAGTTTTTTCTCTTTATTTTTTTATTAATTTTTTTCGTATTTTTTATAAAAAAATAATTTAATTTAAATTACTAATTAATTAATTGGTTTTGGTAATTCATCAACTAATTAAGTGTTAGGGTGTGTGTATTTTCAACAATTGTTTTGAATGTTTTTCATATTTTTTGTTGTTGCTATTAGTATTAGGTTTTACTAAACTAAAATTTATTTTTTTATATTTTATTTTAGTTTTATTTACTTTTTCATTAATACTATTTTATTTATTATTACTTTTTCAATTTATTGTAGTTTCTTTCTTAGGGTTTCACTGTTTCACTAGCTCTCTAACTTTCTGTCCTTTTTATTTAATTTAATTTATAATTTAATTTAATATTGCACCATAAGAGAATGTTTTTTATTTTTTTATTTTTAATTTATATTTTTGTTGTCTATTATAATTTTAACAATATTTTATTATTTTTTTGTTTTAATTAAAAAAATCAATATAAATATATGCTCATAAAAAATATGTTCTCTTTCTTGTTGTGTTTTTCTCTTTTTTTCTCAATTTTTTGTATCATAATTTTCTTTCTTTGTCTGTCTCTATTTCTTTTAACTTTTGTTTTCTCTCTTTTGCTATTACTTTAATTTAATTTCTTTGTGTTGTTTGTGTAGTTTAAGATCGTGTTAGTTGTTGTTGTGTGAGTAAAAATAAATAAATGGATCCTATATTTGTCTCTTTCTACCTGCTTGTTTTTGTTGTTTTATATGTTTGTTAGAATAAAAGTAAGTTTAAAGTAGTTTGCCTTTTTGTTGTTTGTTTTTTTTTTTTTTCAAGTGAATTTAAGACTTTGTTTTTAATATTAATTAATCGGTTATTTTTTGTTTTTCTCTTTAGTGTAGGAACAATCACTGTCTATTTTTTTGGTATTTTCTAAATTAATTCTTTAAAAATTATTTAATCATATTTTTATTACTCTTCTTTATTTTCAACTTAATTGATATCAATTGGTTTTTATCATAATTTTTCTTTTTATTTTTGTATTTATTGACCTAAAAATTAGTTTTTTATTTTTTAATATATTACTTTTTTTTACTTTTAACAGTTTTTCTTTTCTTTATATTCTAACTGTATTTATTTTGAATTTTTAAACGGCAGTTGTAAGAATTTTTTTGTTTGTTTTTTTCTTATTTTTTTTCTTTTTTTAATATTAATAAACCTTTTTTTGTCACGTGTATATAAAACAGGGTGTAGCTTAAACCAAAACTAAATTTTGTTTATACACCCTGTTGTGTTTTTTATTTATCTTAAAAACTATTTAACAGTTTAAATTAAATTTTTAACTAATTGGTTTTCTTTCTTCAGTTTTTAATAATTTTATTTTCCTTCTTGTTTCATCATTCTACTATAATGTATAGTAAAATGTTTAATTAGATTTTTAATTTTGTTTGCATTTTGTGGTTGTAGTAGTTGTTGTTGTTGGTTTTTTCTTCTTTTTTGGTTATCAACAAAATAATTTTAAGGTTGCATAAAAAGTACTGAGAACTTATAATTAATTTGCAGTATTTTTCTTCAGTTTCGAAGTTGTGTAGTTTTTATTGCACGATTATGTGGGGTGCTGACAGTAAAACTGTCACTGTTGCAATTATCGTAAATAGTGTAAAAACAATTAAACAAAATCTGAAAGAAAAATGTATGTTTAATAAAAAATAATATATTTAAATGAAGCTTACTTCTCCTCTAGTTCACTTTAAAATCAATTCAGTTCTAGTTCAGTTTCAGTTCAATTCTAGTTCAATTCTAGTGCAGTTCTAGTACAGTTTTAGTTCAGTTCTAGTTTAGTTCTAGTTCAGTTCTAGTTTAGTTGTAGTTTAGTTCTAGATCAGTTCTAGTTCAGTTCTAGTTCAGTTCTAGTTCAGTTTTAGTTCAGTTCTAGTTCAGTTCTAGTTCAGTTCTAGTTTAGTTCTAGTTCAGTTCTAGTTCAGTTCTAGTTCAGTTCTAGTTCAGTTCTAGTTCAGTTCTAGTTCAGTTCTAGTTCAGTTCTAGTTCAGTTCTAGTTCAGTTCTAGTTCAGTTCTAGTTCAGTTCTAGTTCAGTTCTAGTTCAGTTCTAGTTCAGTTCTAGTTCAGTTCTAGTTCAGTTCTAGTTCAGTTCTAGTTCAGTTCTAGTTCAGTTCTAGTTCAGTTCTAGTTCAGTTCTAGTTCAGTTCTAGTTCAGTTCTAGTTTAGTTCTAGTTCAGTTCTAGTTCTAGGGTAGTTCTAGTTCTAGGGTAGTTCTAGTTCAGTTCTAGTTCAGTTCTAAATCAGTTCTAGTTCAGTTCTAGTTCCGTTCAAGTTCATTTCTAGTTCAGTTCTAGTTCAGTTTTGAATAAGTTTTAGTTCACTTCATAAATATTTACCTATCCACAACCATTGCGGCGAATTTCCAATCGCTTATTAGTTCAGCCTCATCATCTGCTTTACGCATGCGCGCCGTTATAAATTGCAATTCTTTGAGAATTAAATGTAAATCCTTATGATTACAGCCTATGGCATTATGATGTTCCTCAACCGTCGTAGGACGGCCAAAACTCCTAAATAAATTAATAAAATATGTCAATACAAAAATATATTTAAAATATTAGTTTTCTTTTTAAAAATAACATACGCTGATGAGCCAATGGCCGTTTGTGACCCCGATACTGTATGCCGGAAATCATCATCTATATCTAAAACATTAGCTAATAATGATTTGGAAGAACGTTCTTTTAACTCTAACTCTTTCATGCGATTCGTTAGTAATATATGTTTTCTAGTGATTTTACGTCCTGGACGACTCATACGTAAAATCCATGGCAGCCATTGTAAAAAAACCGAACGTATCTAACGATAAGTAAATAAAATTATGATTATTTTAATATTATCTTTTTTGAATATATTTTGTTTTAAATTTTTACATACCCAAGGCGGCATTTCATGTATATCCGCTGTACGATGATGATAATTTAATACCACCACCGTTAAAACCACCGATGACGCCACCATAAACATAATGCAATTGAAATAGGTACCTAAAGGGGTTTTCGTTTTTTTGCGGGGAAATTTAAACAAAAAAAAAAACAAAGAAGGGAAAAATAAAAGTTCATTAAAATTATTTGCCAATTTTTATTGTAATTAACACACAACAAATATACACACAGAACTTTTTGTATTTTTTTGTTTGTTTAAATAAAAAAAGTAATTTAGTTTTAATGTATTTTTTTAAGTTTTTGAAATATGTAAAATTATGTTTCTTTTTTTAAAATTTTAACTACGAAGTATAAAGTAAATATTAAGAGAGTAAGGGTGTTTGTCTTAATTGGTTAGTGATTTTGAAAGTTTTTCGAAATTGATGTTCAAATTAATGTGGGGCTTTTTGGCAAACAATTAACAAGTGCTGTGAATTTTGTTTAAAATGCATTTAAAAAGCATTTTAATATATAAGGAAAATTTAAAGAATAATAAACGCATGCGGGTTTCAACATGCAGACTAACAAGAGCAAAATTAAAAAATAAAAATTGATTAAACTAAATATTTAAAATCATTCTCAAAATAAAAATATTAAATTGGAAAGTAAAAATTATACAAGAAAGAATATTGATTTCTCCTAATTAACAATAAATTACTAAATTTGAAAAATATAATTTATGGGAACTCTTTTAAATAAATCTGAACCATGACTGTTCTAATTCAGTTCTACTTTAACTCAAGTACAGTTCCTGCTCAGTTCTGGTTAATTACAATTCAGTTCTTGTTCAATTCTATTCAAGTTCAGTTTAATTTTGGTTTTTTTTTTGTTCTGTTCAATTTTAGTTTGTTTCAGTTTTAGTGCAGTCCCAGTTTAGACCTAATTTAGTTCTACTTCAGTTGTAGTTCACTTTTAATTCAGTTTAAGATGAGTTCTAGTTTAGCTCTACTTCAGTTCTAGTTTAGTTCTACTTCAGTTCTAGTTTAGTTCCAGTTTAGTTCTAGTTCAGTTCTAGTTCAGTTCTAGTTCAGTTCTAGTTCAGTTCTAGTTCAGTTTTAGTTCAGTTCTAGGTTAGTTCTAGTTCAGTTTTAGTTCAGTTTTAGTTCAGTTCTAATTCAGTTCTAGTTCAGTTCTAGTTCAGTTCAGTTCTAATTCAGTTCTAGTTCAGTTCTAGTTCAGTTCAGTTCTAATTCAGTTCTAGTTCAGTTCTAGTTCAGTTCTAGTTCAGTTCTAGTTCAGTTCTAGTTCAGTTCTAGTTCAGTTCTAGTTCAGTTCTAGTTCAGTTCTAGTTCAGTTCTAGTTCAGTTTTAGTTCAGTTCTAGTTCAGTAATAGTTCAGTTGTAGTTCAGTTCTAGTTCATTTCTAGTTCAGAAAGAATATAAATAAAGAATAATAGTTCATTTCAAGTTCAGTTCTAGTTCAGTTTTGGTTCAGTTCTAGTTCAGTTCTAGTTCAGTTCTAGTTCAGTTCTAGTTCAGTTCTAGTTCAGTTCTAGTTCAGTTCTAGTTCAGTTCTAGTTCAGTTCTAGTTCAGTTCTAGTTCAGTTCTAGTTCAGTTCTAGTTCAGTTCTAGTTCAGTTCTAGTTCAGTTGTAGTTCAGTTCTAGTTCAGTTCTAGTTCAGTTCTAGTTCAGTTCTAGTTCAGTTGTAGTCCAGTTCAGTTCTAATTCAGTTCTAGTTCAGTTCTAGTTCAGTTCTAGTTCAGTTCTAGTTCAGTTCTAGTTCAGTTCTAGTTCAGTTCTAGTTCAGTTCTAGTTCAGTTCTAGTTCAGTTCTAGTTCAGTTCTAGTTCAGTTCTAGTTCAGTTCTAGTTCAGTTCTAGTTCAGTTCAGTTCTAGTTTAGTTCTAGTTCAGTTATAATTTAGTTCTAGTTCAGTTGTAGTTCAGTTCTAGTTCATTTCTAGTTCAGAAAGAATATAAATAAAGAATAATAGTTCATTTCAAGTTCAGTTCTAGTTCAGTTGTGTTTCAGTTGTAGTTAAGTTGTGGTTTGGTTTTAGTTCAGTTCCAGTTTAGGTTTAGTTCAGTTCTAGTTCGGTTTTAGTTCAGTTGTAGTTTAGTTCTACTTTAGTTCTAGTTAATTTTTGATTCAGTTCTAGTTTATTTCTAGTTCTCTTCTAGCAGCTCTGGTTCAGTTCCAGTATATTTCTAGTTCAGTTAAAGTTCAGATCTATTTTAGTTCTATTTAAATTCAAGTTTCAATTAAAGCTTTTTTATATTTAAAATATAATATCTAATTATAATAGTTTAATCCACTATCCAGTTCCCTTCAATTATAAATAAAAATTAAGATTGTATTAATACCATTCCCATTACTTCCACTACATTCTACAACATGCACTCAATTAGTTTAATAATATTTTACTACATTTTAATGAGTGAATAAAATGTTTAAATTATAAAAAATTATAAAATAATGAAAAAAGTTATAACAATGATTTAAGAATAATTAAATTTTTAACTTTAATTAAATACTTTATTTCAAAATGTATGTATTATTTCTTAATATTTAAGAATAGAGAAAAAAGTATTTTTTATTAGTCATTTTTGATACTTGGAAGTTTTATTTAAATACAAAAAACTACTTTTTATTTAACGTTCTTTTAAAAAGGTGGGGTAGAAAATTTAATTCGAACTCTACTATTTTTTTTGAAAGAGAAATAAGTATAAAAAGCTGCTGGTTGTTTGAGTTTTATTTTATTTTTTAATTTCAATTAAATGATTATGATTTTATTTTTAATAAATGATTTAGTTAAGTTTTAATGTTTTTGTTTATGATTTTATGACAAGTTTTTATTTAGTTTTTGAATTTGTTTATATAATTTTATTTAATTTTGTTGATTTTATTTAAGTTTAAATTTATTGTGTGTTGCAATGCTGCACTTTAAAATATACATAGAAATAAAAATTAAAATAATCAAAAGGGAAAATTTAAAAAAGAAAATTGTATAAAAATTTAGATAACTTAAACATTGGTACATATTTATAAAGACTAAGAATTTTTAAGTAAAACTCAATTTAATTATTTGGGAGTTTAAAACGCGGATCATTTTATTTAAATATTTAATGAAGTTTTAATATATTTAAAAAGTTTTGAAGATAATTTTTTTTATAAATATTATGTATAATATAAAAAAATATATAAAATATGTATATTTGTTTGATTCTATGAACCTTTAAAGCTTTCCACTTCTATTAATAACTTTTTATTTTGGAAGACAACTTTTGAAGTTGTACTTTGCTAATAATAAAAAAGCTTTTAAAATATAATGATTTTTTTATTTTTTGAATTTATCAATTCTTTAAGAAAAGAACTGGTTTAGGAAAGCTTTATATTCAAAAAAATCAAGGTTTTTAATAAAATTTATTTTGCGTGTTTCATTTTTAAGTTAAATGTAAATTATCATGATATTAAATATATTATTTAAAACTTAATAAATATATGAAAGCTTTGTTAATTTGAAGTTATAAAATTTTAAATATTTTAGGATGAAGTATTTTTTTATATATAATTAACATAAAACCTCTGTTATAGTATTTGCGAGATTTAAGATTTTTTTTATAAATTGTGAGGCAAATGACAAAATACATACTAATTCCTGGAAAGAGAACGATTTACCGTAAATTCTAAATTTTATTCATCGATTTTTTTTTTTTTTTTGTTTTGATAAACATTTAACAAAAAATATGTTAACAAAATGAGCTTTTGGAAAGCTTTTTTCTTTTAATAGGATGATATATATATTTTCTAGTAGTGCTTCGAAAATATTCTAATATTAAAAAGGGTTTTTGAGTCTTTTGGAGCTTTTGTTATAATAAGAATCTTTTTAGTTTTTTAAGAAAACTTCTTTAACGTATTTGAAAATATTCTCGTAGTACTTAATATATATTTGAAGAATATTGTTTTTATAAACAAAAGCTTTTATTTATTATTAGAAAATTTATGGTTTTTTAGTGCTTTTAAAACCCGAATTTCTTTACCATTAAAAAATGCAATTGTTTTTAAAAATAAAGAGCTTTTATAATAATTTCGTAATATTTTATAAGCTCCTTTTACTAAAGAGCTTTTATAATAATATTTTAATGTACTTTTATAATATCCGTTTTTTTAATATTTATTGAAAAATGTATTTTAAAAAGATTATTTTACAAAAAGAAAAACAAAAAATAGTTTGGAAATTATCTCAGATTATTTGAAATTTTAGAAAGCTTTTCCAAAAATTCTTTATTATCAAAATATTTTTTTATTTTTTACAATTTTTTAAAATTGTATTTCATAGATTCATAATCTAAAACTTTTAAAATAAGAAATAAATTAAAAAAAAAACTAATATAATTGGCTTTAATTTAAAAGCCTTTTGCAGTTTAAAAACTTTTTTTAATAAAAAAAGTAATAATTTTTAAACGGTTATTTTTTTTATTAAATAAAACGATTTTGTGAAGAAAGATAAAGCATTATAAAGCTTCTTGCACGTTTAAAAACTTTTTTTTTTTTTTAAACCTTAAAGTTAATTTTTTTGTTAATATTTTTAGAAGCTTATTTTTTTATCCAATTAAAAGCTTTTTGAAAAAAGTGAAGCTTTTCAAATTAAGCTTATTTTAAATTTTTACTTTCAAAGTCGAAATTACGAAAAAGCTTTTAAAGTCAATACTTTTTTTATAAAAAACAAAAACTTTTTTACTTTTTTTTATTTTTATTTTAAATATAGTATAGTAGTCTTAAAATTGGAAAGCTTTTTGTATATTTTAAAACTGTTTTTACCTTTAAAAACGCATTTTCTCCTATTTTATATTGTTTTTAGGCTTTGTTTTTGTCAAATAAAAAAGCTTTTTTTAAAACTTTATAAATTGATTTTTTTTATTTTTTTCCTTTCAAAGCTTTTATGGTTCAATAAGAATAATAATGTTGAATTTATCATCGAAATGACGAAAAAGCTTTGAGTTTAATTTTTTTATAAAAAAAATTAAAAAAAAAAAAAAATAATCAATAAAAATAAATGTTTGTACAAATTGTAAGTTTTTTAATAATAAATTATTTAGTTTCAATATGAAAAGCTTTTTGTAAGCTTTAAAACTTTTTTAATTAAAAGAAAAAATTTGTGATTAATTGTTTCATAACTAAAAGCTTTTAAAATTTTATAATTTTTTAATAAATTGAACATATTTATTAAAAAAAAATGTATATTACGTTTTTTTCTTAACCAAAAAAGCTTTTCAAAATTTTTGAATAGCTTTTTAAAGCTCTTGTTAAACTGCAAATTATAGTAAACAATAAATTCTTGTAAATTTATACGTATTGCTTTAAAAAGAAACCTTTTTCTAAAATTTCAATAGTTTCATAAAATTTTGGACAACTTTTTTTAGGGATTTAGGGGAATATTTGTTAAATTTTTAAAAGCTTTCAGAAATGTTTAAGTATCTTTTTTATTTTGAAATAAATCCAAAACTATTTTGATGCATGTTTGCTTAAATAATTGGCTTAAGCTTCTTAAGCTTTTTTTGTAAAGCTCCCATCTTGAGTTTTACCCAAAAATTCAATCATAAATAAATAAAAAAAAGCTATAAATATATAAATTTATAAAGAGAAATAATAAAAAGCTTAAAAATATATTTTTTTCTTAAATACACTTAGCGAAAAGGTTCATTAAAGCTTTTTTTAAATTCAATTACTTTCATAATTTCAATAATATCTTACAACTCTGTTTTACACAATAAGGTTTTGAAAACATGCTTTAAACTTAGCAAAACAAATTTTAAATTAAACTAGTGTTAAGGATTTTTTTTTTTAAATATGTATACAGTATTTGTTTAAATTCATTTCTTATTTAAATCAGTTTATTTGTTTTGTTTTCTTGTTTTAATGATAATAAATGCACTTCTAAATAGTTTTGTTGTTTGTTAACCAACTTTTTTTTTTGTTCATAAAACTGGTGAGTTTATCTTTTTTTTTTATATAGACAGGCAACTACATATGTTTTGTATTTTCAAACGTTTAGCTAGGATTTTAGGGAAGAAAATAGAAATTTTGTTATTTTAATATTTTTTTTAAAGGTTAGTAGCGTTTCAGTTTTTTTAATATTTTATTAAATGAAAACATTTTAGTTTTAGAAAGTTTTAGAGTCTAGGAGCATAAGAGCAGTTTTTGTTTAAGGTTTATAGCAGAATTTTAAGTTTTTTATTTCTAGTTTAAACGTTATAAATTTTTTTGTTTTGTATATGTAGTTTGAATTCTAATACCTAACAATGGCACGGCCTCACTAGTTTTGGTGATAACGTTACCAACCAATAAAGAAAATACGGTTTGTGATAATAAGATGGTAACACCTGTAAGAAAATTAATATAATCGTATAAAATAAGATCATTTTGTTACAAAAAAGGTATCTTTTTAACGAGTTGATTATTTTTTTTTTGGTAATTTGTTGCTGGAGACATTGCTTTCGTTACGTTGACATTTATGTATTAAGTGTGTTAAGAAGCAATTGTTATTTGAATGCTTAAGCTGTGGTATTAATTTATAAGTTTTTTTTTTTTTTATAAGTTAGTTTTAATATTTTTGTTTTTTAGTTTATTTTAAAGTGAGAAATATATGAAATTGTCATAAATTTTGTGGGTTTCACTTAGGTTAAAATAATGTTATATTAATTTAACTCAAACTTTCATAAAGCTTTCAGAAGTAAATTATTATGCTTTCATTTTCCGCTTTTATTCAATTCTTTTTCTAGGTATGTGGTAGTCTTATTAATTACATGATCATTAAACAAATATTTCTAAATCAACTTCTTAATCAGTCTTCAAACTTTTATACTAAGATTAAGTTAAAACATAGAAGTCCTTAGTCCTATTATTGTCAAAAATGATGTCTGTTTTTAGCAATGAAATTTGAAATAGCTTTTATACGTTTCCTTATAAATGGAATAAGTGTTAAGAAAAAATCATGAGAACATCTAAGTAGGTGAAGATTTGAAAAGTACCACAAGCACATCTATGCAACTTATGGTACTATCCAGATATCCCTTCACGTTTTAATACCTAATGAACCCGCAAGATAGTAGAGAGAGCTCTAGAGTGCTGAGTGTTAAATGAGAAATCAATATGTGCTTTCTACCCAACATCCAAAACTTTGAAACCATGTTCTACCAGATTGTATTCGAAAAACCGCTAGATACCACCTACACTTTCAATAAAAACTCTGGTTTTTACCTCTAAGATATTTCTTCTATTTAAAAATGTTTAAATTGATATACATATATTCCTCCAAAAACCTTCATTTTGAATAACTGAATGCATTCTAGAGTCGTTAATTAGAAAATTAAAAAAATAGAAAACTTTTTTACTATATTCGGCTGACAAAGATATATAGAGAATTTGCAGGCATAATAATTTTTTGATTTTTTTATTTTATTTATTTTCTGTTGTATCTTCAAACTGCAAAACATCAAACCGAATTAATATTTTTAATATTGAATAAATTCACAATTTATTTGTTGGGGGGAAGCTAGTTCCTATGTGCATTTCACCTTTCCCAATTTCTTTAGAAAAACTATATTAGAGTGTATACTTTATAAACTCAATGAAATGAGAAATGAGTACTTATCAACATAATAGAGTCCCTTTTAATTAAAGCACGTTTTGAAAGTGTTTAGGACAAAGATTAATGAAATTGAAGTGTATTTTTGTTGAGATTGTAAAAAAAGATGCCATTAAATATTAGGCTTTATGCTATAATACCACTAATATAGACTTATACAAAAAAATATGCTCACTACATAAAAGGAAAAAATCAATAGAAATTCTAAAAAAGGTATATTCTAAGATGATGCTAAATGTGGTTCTCTCTAAATAAGGCCATAACACAACATAGTAGAAAATAGGATCATGCTATTAATGAAATAGTCCCAATATAAGAAAACCTGGTTATTTTCTATTCATTTATAATATATGAGCTGCAAACCCGCTACTTCGTTAACGGAAATTTTTTATAAAGACCAAACTATATACTAAATTTAAATTAAGATGCTTAACTCCCTTGGGAACATTTTTAATAATAGTGTTGTATCGGCATTAACAACAATAAACGTTTTAAATATTTTACTTAAAAAAGTACCAAAAATTACAATAAAAAATAGGATTTTCGAAAAGTACAAAAGGCATGTTTGAAATATTTCTAACAAAAAATATAATATTTTAAATTGATTTCTATGCTTTTAGGATACTGATTACATGACATTCAAGAAGTTCTATTGGAAGAAAGAAAAAGTACCACAAAGTCCATTCTAATGGATTCTCATTCGCCTAGGACCACATATCAATAATTTCATGTTTCTAGGTTAAATATTATAGTAAATTCAAAAAGCACTATTAGAAAAACAAAAAATTACCACAAAGTCCCCTCTTATGGATTCCCCTTCACTTAGGACCACATATTCTTAATTTCATGTTTCCAGGGTCATAATTAAAGAAAATTCAAAAAGAACAAAAGGGAATACCAACGACACCCCCTGTGAATTTTCACTCTTTTAGGACTACATATCATTAATTTCATGTTTCTAGGTCGAAAATTATAGAAATATTAAAAAAAGTAACATAGGAAGAACAGAAAAGCACCACAAAGTCCCCTCTTATGGATTCTCATTCACTTAGCATTACATACATGTTCTTAATTTCATGTTTCTAGGTTCTTAATTATAGAAAATTCAAAAAGTACAACAAAAACCTCTCTTATGAATTCTTGTTCATTTAAGACCACATATCTTTAATTTCATATTTCTGGGTTAAATATTATAGAAAATTTAAAAAGTACCATTAAAATAACCAAAACGTACCACAACGTCCCCTCCTATGGATTCTCATTAACTAAGGACCACATATCCCTAATTTCATGGTTCTAGGTTTATAATTATAGAAAACTCAAAAAGTATCATTAGAAGAACGAAAAAGTACCACAAAGTCCCCCCTTGTGAAATCTTTCCAACATCGGACCATGCGTATTTAATTTCATGTTTCTAGGTTAAATATTACAGAAAATGCAAAAAGTACCAATAGAATAAGAAAAAAACTACCACAAAGTCCATCCTATTGAATTCTTACCCACAGGACCAAAAATTCCACTCTTGTGAATTCTTATCTACATAGGACTACATTTTTTTAATTTCATGTTTCTATGTTTAATGTAATTGAAAATTCATTATTAAGTTTGAATAAAATGTAATTTCCCGCCTTTACCCCTTTTTTGTAACTTTTTTCACCCATCAAAGTATTAAAAATTGTATTCAAATAAATTTCTAAATTGTAGTGGTATCCCATATTAAAATACTCATATGAATATTTCAATAAATATAAAAAAAATTTTATGAAAAAAATACCAAAAATAGGAACGATTTTTACCCCTTAAACGTTTGAATTTTTAAAAAGTACCAAATTTGTATTTCTCATTTTTTGATAAGTTATGAATATGACATAAATTTTATCTGTATGTTGATTGGTTTCAAAGATACATATGGTGCCAAAAAAGTACCAAAATACAGTTTTTACCCGTTTTCTCCCTAAAAGGGCCGATTTAAAAAAAAGTACCAGACACCTGTCCAATTATTTTTTAAATGAAACGATAACTATTCTACTTTTTATGTATCATTATTAGTTTGCGAGTTATAAGGTTACCGATTTTACCCGTTTTTACTCCCTAAACATTCCAATTTCCAAAAATTCCGTCTTAGTGGATCTATATGGAGGGAGACCTACCTACGTTCCAAATTTCTTCTCTCTAACTTCAGCCGTTTGGGCTGTGGGATGATGAATCAGTCAGTCAGTCAGTAACGTTACTCTTTTATAATTATAGATAAACATATTTTCTAGGTATACTTGTACCTAGAATCAAGAATGCAAATAATAAAGGTATTCACCTCAGAAATTGTAACTTTGCAAGACCCTATATATATGTTATTTAGCGCTAGGAAGACTATAGAACTAAGGAAATTATTTATCTGAAATGACTATCAATACTGAAAATTTTCGAGGTTCAAGATGGTATATCAGAATACGTGAAATTCTATGCTGCTTCTATGCGGTAATTAATATAACAGCCACATAAATATGATACCAATATATTAGCAGAAAGTCAAAAGATTATTTGGTGGTGACATATTGAGCTCCTACTTCTAAGAGAAGATTATAATGTTGGTATATATATACAAAAATAAATTAGTGACATGAATATGAACGAAAAGTTTAGATGTGAACTGATCATAAAAAATAGTAAGATCAAATACGTTCTTGTGATATTATGATTTATTTCGAGATCGAGGCTTTAACATATTATGTTTTTACTAACTTATATACCCACAAAATTTATGACAGTTTACTAAGTGAAACAGAGAACCCTTCTTTTGGAATATATATTTTTCTTCTTATTATTAAAGCTTTAATGAACCATTTTCTTCTATTTTATATAACTAATTATTAATTGAAACATAAAAATTATTTATAAAAATACTAATTAGCTCTACAAACATTTAAAATATTTATGAAAACAAATCAAAGTGTTAAGCTTTAAAAATCTTAAAGAATTAAAGTGCATTTAATTTTATGTAGACACAAAAATAAACTAAAAATTCAACATTGTTAATAATAAAAATAACCAAACAATATGGCAACCTTTAGCTAAATAAAGTGAATGGGAGTGTATATGATTAAAATGCAACTGTGTTTTAAAATAAGTGTAGAGCTTAAGGTTGCATATTTTATTGGTATTCAATTTAAGCGAACTTTTTTTCTTTTTTTTTTTATTAATTGACACATTTATTTAATTTAAGCCAAAAAGTTTAAATAATAAAAAGATACTAAACTTAAAACGATTCACAAATACACACATTACCACAAAGACCCATTTTTTGTAGAAAATGTAAATGTTTTAAGAAAAAAATAAAATAATATAATATAATTAATGAATGATATTTAAGTGTTTTTTAACTAGCTTTTTAAGAATTTTGTAATATTTGTGAACCGATTTTAATAATGATCAAGCAATTATAGTAATTTTGTTTAAAAGCCAAAAAAGAATTACAAAAATCTTTTATTTAAATTAATACGTTTTTGTTTTTTTTTTATATTAAATTTGGGTTCATTAAATAAAATTATATTATCTTTTCAAAAAATATCATTCCAAAAAATGGGTACTCCGTATTGTTAAAGTTAAATAGCAAAAGTATATTGTTAAAAAAAATATAAAAAATATTGAAAATTAAAAAAAAAATAAATTACAAATTTAATATTTTAGAAGAAAATAGTAGAAGAAATATGTGGAAGAAAAAAATAAAAAATTTAGCAAATTTTGAAAAATTGTTTAGCATAAAATTTTAAAAAATTTAATTTGATATTTTATAAAAAAAATGCTAAAGCTTTTCGTTTTTTATTTCTGGTGATTTTTATGAAGCGCACGATTTTTGAAGTGAATTTGGTGTGAATTTCTTTTTTTCCTTTTTTAAGTTAATGAATTTTGTTTTATTTAAATTAAAGCCAAAGTAATAAATATAAATAAATTTGTATAAAATAAATACTTTTTTTTTTGTAAAAGGCTTTTTTTGTTTGTGTTTTATATGCCACAAGTTATTTCCCAAATTCACTTGTATTGAAATCTGTCTCATAAGTATCTTTTGTAATAAAAATAAATGTTTTTGTATAATTTTGTTTAAATTGATAAGAAAGAATGGTTTTAAAGGCGATTTCAAAGGAAATTATTATAAGATTTTAAAAGAGATTTTTTTGTCAAACCAAATTTAATTTTTTGAAAAATAAAAATAGTAGTTTCAAATCAAACTTATACAATTACTGAATATAGTGGTATTCCTGCAGTCAATGGTGGCAGTTGCGTACAAGTTACCTAGCCGACTACATTAGGGTACCACTAGTCATTTTATTTGCTATTTGACTAGTCACTTTAACATGGGCTTGTCCTAGGAGGAAGTCTATTGTCACCTAAACGACTATCTAGTGTCACTTTTTTTTGCACACACAATCACCTACACGACTAACGAATGTTCAATAAAATGACAAATAGGCACTTCAATGACCAAAAGTAGGCCCTTTTTTACAACACAGTCACTTTATCGGCTACAAAGTGTAACTTTTGGGTGCATACAACCACTTTACTGGTTACAATAAGTCATGTTTGAAAATGTTTGATTCTTCTTTTCGTCTCCTACCCGCTTACCTTAGAGTCAGTAAAGTGCCAATTACTAATACGCTCAATGGTGACCGATGGAGAGCGCCAGGTGACTATACACCAATGAAATTATTGTCTAAAAGCAGGTTAATTGCCACCAAATAAACTGCTGGGATATGTTTGTCTTAACTAGTCTATGAGAAATGTTTAATTCTAATAACACTGGTCAACAAAAAAATCCTCCCCCATAGACGGATAGTTGGACTTGATGTATTTGGATGTGCTAAACACGAATCTGCTTTCAGTTTTTTTCCATCAGGTCTGAACTTTTTTTATGGGCGTGTCTAATATTTCGCCCATGGTATGGCCATTACTCTAGTATATTTCCCCATAACTCAAGAACGGTGTGAACGATTGACATAAGTGATACACAAAAAGAGGCGTACTAAAAATATCTTCAAATTCCCCAAACTTAATTTTTTTTATGTGCTCAATAGTTTCGAAGTTATTTTGAGATAAGTGTCCGAAAAAAATAATTTTCATGCTAAATTTTAGATTTTCTTGTTACTAAAATTTCTTTTAATAAATGAAAACATCTAAAATATTACAGTTTATCATCTTTATCTTAAAGCTGGTAATGCTGCGAATAAAATAAGGTATGTATATTCAAAATTGATGCATAAATATTGATTTTATTCACAGTTAAGTAAAAATACCCATGTTACATACAATTGCATAGAAATACAGTGGTGGGCAAAAAAAAAAAAAAAATGTTTTTTCTATTTTTTTCTTGAAACAAAAAAAGATGGACTAGGTGGATTCTGATGAGTTAAACAAGAATCTGCATTCACTTTTTTCTATCGGGTACTGATTTCTTTTTATGTGCATGACTAATATCATCACCTTATTCAACGGATACACTATAAAATTCGAGAATGGTTTGTCGAACTTAGGCTATAACTCAAGAACCCTTTACACGATTTTGATAAGTGATACATCTAAAGATACATGCGTTTCTTCATTTTCTTCAAGGTATGTCAACAATATTTTTCATTCGCTCAAGAATTTCAGAGTTATGGATCAAAATTTTCACCACTTTTCAAAAAAATAAATTTTAAAATGTTCGGTACTAATTACCGAATAATTAAGGAAATATTAACTGGAAAAAAAATTGTATAAATTCAGCTTAAAGACAATTTAGGTCGCTATATATTAAAATTCAATTTATCTTAATTGGACAAACTGTTCTCGAGTTATACAAGTGTGACTGCCTAAAGGCGTGGTCATAGTAGTCATGCCCATAAAAAAAAATAAATGCGTGATAGTAAAAATATAAAAGCTGATTCATATTTAGCACGTTGAATTCCATCTAATCCACCTATTTTTTTATTTAAGACGAAAAAAAAATTTGTTTTTTGCCCACTAGTGTATTTCCACCTAGCTATAGGTATGCATGGGTATCCAAACTTAACTGTGAATCCAATCAAAATGTTTGCATCAATTTTTACAATATGTGGCTTTATTTACTCGCAGTTTTGCCAGCTTTGAGATGAAGGTGATAAACTTAAATATTTTTGTTTTCACTTTAAAAAAAAAGTTTTAGTAAAAAAAAAAGAAATCTTGAATTTTGAATGAAAAATGTTTTTTCCGACACTTTTTTGAAATATCTCCTAAACGGATAAAAATTTGATAGTAAAGCGACTTAAAGCCTATGTTATTTCACATATTTTGGTGTATTATTTATATAAATCGTGCATACCGTTCTCGAGTTATAGTGAAATATACTCGAGTAATCGGCTTATTTAGGGCGCAATATTAGACACTCCCATAAAAAAAATCTGTATCTGATGAAAAAAAACTGAAAGCAGATTCGAGTTTAGCATGCGGAATTCCATCTAGTCTACATATTTTTTTTTGAAGGAGCTCAAAAAAATTTTTTTTTTGTCGACCAGTGTAATTATAAGACCAGTAAATTTTGAATTTGTAACAAAGATCTTAAATGAGGCCAAATTATTCAAGAACTACTTGGCTATGCTGACTATATATTGCGGCTTAGAATCGTATCTAAATAAATTCATTGGCTTAGAAAAGATCCTTTCAAAGCTTTTTTGCAAAGTAATTAATATTAAGTAAATAAAATAAAAATCTCTTTTTACTGATAATCATAAAATGTTATCAAGTCGGAATATAGTAGCAAAGTGAAAAACTGCTTGTGCTGCAACTTTGTACAACAAATACAAAATATTAGATTTATTAATAAAAATAAAAATAAAAAGATACATGATCTTTTTTGGATTAAATAAAAAACTATTCTGCCGTTTATTTCCATAAAATAATGGATCGAATTACTCTTCAGGTTCACTGGAATATGACTTACATAAATTTAGATATATGCGATCATGAATTTCATTTGGGCACACGAACGAAAATCCAGTAAAAGTTTTTACTTGACAGTAGAAATTTTTTAGTAAACGAACGCTGCTATTAACAGTATTCAAGTTATGCTAAGTAGTTTCGGAGATATTGAAAAGATCTTATATCATATTTTACAAAGTAAAAAATTATTAAAAATTTAAATCGAGTTTGCAATATTATTTCTTTCACGGAAATATTTTTTTTTTTTTTTAAGATTATAAAATGCTGTAGGTGTAAGTTGAATTTTATCTTTTATCTGCTTAGTTGAATCGATTAAAACATTTGCTTTTCGAGATATGTTGCAATATATGGTGCAAACTTATATATTTGTTTAACTATTATTAGAGCAATTTAAATTATGATGGAGCTCCATTTACAGCAGGAAGTAATTTCAATGCTATATTTTGATTCCGAATTAGTAGCTGAAGGAAGTCCTCATTAACCTTAATTTCGATATATAAAAAGGGAATAATATAAAGCATTCGGATCCTAAATCGAACAGAATAGAATAATTATCTGTTTTAGTAAAACGTTTTAAGTGAATGTTTTCTCATGGCTCTCAGAGATGTACATATTTATTCTCTGGTCGCTAAAATTTATATACCAGATGAGAAATGAATGAATATAGAGAAGATTATCCTACATAGAGATAGATTTTTCAAGTAATCACAATCAATTTCTCCTAAATGGAGGGTAATATCTCGAAAAAAAGGAACCTGATCTTTATGAAAATCATAAACATTTATAAAGCTTTAATAAAACGAAGTATTTAATATTTCTTGGTGAAGAACATAATGACTTTGTTGAAATACATAATAAGTCATTTAATTTCTGAGGTAACAAATTATGGTATCATCAAATTTAGATATAATATTTTATCTTGACTTTACACTTATGAGATCCAACCGTTAATCAACGGGTAATCAAATTGTTAGATGCATTTTCTTAGAACTTCCTCAGCAAAATTATTAACAAAATTTATATTTTATGGAATAGTTTAAGTCTAAAACTTATCCTAGTTTTAGTAATTTTATGTTTGCGGTCCAGTATTCTCTTACCTAATGAAATAGGTAAGGGCACTGGTACTGGTGAATTCATGACCTGAGAGTAAACTCAAAAAAGACCGCAGTAAGTACATACTTATTTGTATATATAAAGTACTGGTTTTAGAATTTCAAACATATCTTTACACTAAACAAAATTCAGAGATTATGTCTCTCAATTACTGTTAAAGCGTTTATATGCTCCTTTTACTTGCAATTAAAAGTATTGCGATATGAAATCTTTGAGTATAAACGGTGAGTTATTAATCTATTTGTGAGTTAGTAACTTATAAAAACTAATTGTGATTAGTGGTGCTAATTGAAAATGAAGCGTACGGCGTTGCCACATACTTTTACGTACATAGAATTTTCGATAATAATATTTGTATTTTTCCCATCTAGCACGACAAATATATACTTTTATTTATGCAATTTTCGTCTAAACAGAGAGTTATTTATTTGCAAGTTATTTTTATTTGCAATAATCGTGCGTATAAACGTAATATATGTTAGACATTTTTTCTTTGATGTTTTCATTAGAAATATTTTCGCTTTATATCACCAACAGTCAGAAAAACAATCACTCAAAATATTCACATTCATTTGGGAGCGGGAAATAGATTTTTTAATTTCAAAAACTTGGCGAAAACTTTAATTATCAGTTTTTCCAACCGGACTCTTTAATGATACTTATATTTCTATATCTCTCAGACCACAAAATTAATGCACAGCTTATGCCATCGAAATAGTAGCGAAAAACTTATTCATTCATTTCTTTTCTGCTCATCGACTGTTGACGCAAATGCATACTGTACTAGCATGAACAACAACAAAAAGTAGATCTGATATGGGTTCCATAACACGAGGGAATTCAGGAAAAGATCGATGTATGTGCAGTTCTTACACGAGATGGTGGGTTAATTTTTAATATCTTTTTAGGTGTTTATAACAGATATAATAATTTTTGATCTTTGTTTTGAAAATTTTCATAACTTTTTTTTAGAATTTTTGTCTATATTTTTTACATGTATTTCGGAGTATTAAAATGAACCTAAGAACTTTTAAATTCACTCGCAATAGTGTGTGACCCTTGTAATCAATTATCTAATCCAATGTCATTGGTAAATCTGGAAAGGTTTATTGGGAGTGTTTCATTGTGAATTGTTAATTCTTCAAGAGAAGATTTTTTAATATTAAGTTTTCCACTTCAAATAGACCGCAACCCTTGTAATCTAATCAAAAAATTTTGGAGTATCTTAAGCTCTTAATCCTTGTCAACTCAGATATAGGCTTTGTGGAACTAGAGAAAGTAAATTTATTATGGGGTAAAGCTTGATTTATGGTTTATATATAAAAAAATAAATCTGTTGAGCTCAGCAGATCATCTCAAGAACTCTCAAGGGACCAATTTTTGATAAACAGAAGATTTATACTTGCCTTTAATTATATGCAATAGTGATCTCAATTGCGATAAAAAAAGTCAGAAAATTTGGCCTTTTCACTTTGTTTTTTTTTTTTTTTTTTGATTTAGCGGGCTTAATCTGGTTGCAAATTTTTTTTGAAATTATACCCTTTGATTTCCTAAGAAGTTCTAAATTGCTGTAAGAATCATTTAAATATATGAATGCGATAAAAAGTTATATTATTATGAATTGAAACTTTAAAAAAGTTATACGTATTTGGTGTTTTTTTTCCAGAAAGTTGGTAACAGTTTTTCCTTTCTAAATTTTATTTTTTTAATTCCGCAGTATATAATTCTTTTTATACCCACCATCAAAAAGATGGGGGTATATTGATTTAGTCATTCTGTGTGTAACATGTCGAAATAATCATTTAAGACCCCATAAAGTATATATCTTCTGGGTCCTGGTTAGATTCTAAGTCGAGCCAGCTATGTCCGTCCGTCTGTTGAAAGCAGGATAAGCCTTGAACGGGACAACCTAGGGGAATGAAATTTGGCTTAAATATTTATCTTATATAAGGTTTATTTGGTATTGAAAATGAGTAAAATCAGTAAACAAAAAAGTTATGGGCTAAACACTAGAAACACAGGGTATCCGTTGTAGCTTTATTTCATACTTTTATGCTGATATCTCTTAAACAAAAGCATATACGATAACGAAATTTTGTACAAATATTTCAAGGGTCGATATAAACTTAGAAACCAATCAAAATGGCATGGTCCGCCCACCTGCACCCACTTCGGCCGCGCCGAATATAACATTCGCTTTTGTTATTTATTCAAAATAAGTCTTAATAAAAATGCGGGGAAAGTAAAATCGGAGACGCTTTGGGAAATAGTCTACCCGCAAGCCTGTGATTAAATACATAAAAATTATTTTCAGACGGACGGCTTTTATAACTACAGGATGTCAATTTCAATGAAAAAAGTAAATCTTTGAAATCCATTTTTCCCGGTTTGGGGTTTTGGTTATTTTGATACCAGTAAGTAGGAGTTTTTTTAATTTCCTGATTTAAAGACCAGCTTATTTATATTACGTAAAAATTTTTATAAGATTAAATATTATTTCAATCCAAATATTAACATTATTTCTCAAAAAAAAAAAAAAAAAAAAAAAAAAAAAAAAACGAGAGTGAAACTGTAGTCGGTCAAGACCGACCATATGATACCCTACACCATTGTGTATGAGCCAAAAATTAGACCTGTGGTCAATTATTATAATTATGTAAAATAAAATATACAAATACAAAGCAATGCATTGATTATATGATTTTATACACTTTAGGGCGATTCCCGGAAGAGAGGTTTTTATGGGAGCTATGGTCAATTGTGAACCGATCTTAATGAAATTTGTCACTAAGATTAATATTTATACAAAATTTTTTTGTGCCGAATTTCACTAAAATATTGCTATATTTAAGGCAGTTATGATCACTAAACCTCTATTCCGGGAGGGCATTTGTATGGGGCTAGGTGAAATAATGGACCGATCATAACCAATTTCGTCCTTGTACCAAAATAATTACTCGTGCCAAATTTCATCAAGATAAATTGCGACCTGTACTTTGTTCACAAGGTTTACATAGACAGCCAGCCAGCCGACCAGACGGACGTACGGACGGATATCGTTAAATCGACTCAGAAAGTGATTCTCAGTCGAACGGTATACTTTACTATATTCAATTTTTTCCGGCTACAGACCAAAGAAATATGACCGAATTTAACTTATTTTTAAACCTCCATGACCTTAGCTTAAAATAAGATAGATAGTAATTATTTTCAAGAAAAATAAAATTTTTTATAATTTAGATAATTTTAAATTTTGCAAGGTTTTTTTTTTTTTTTTCTAATGAAAACGCCTTTAAGAGAAGAAAACTTTGATAACGATAGCATTTAAAAAAGTTTAAAGAATATTTTCTTTTTTAAAAAAACAAAATTTCCCAAACTTTTTTAAAATAAGGGAAAGAGTAAGTAGGTAAATGAAGATAAAACTAAAAAAATAAGTAATCTAAATTAAAAGGGAATTAAATAAAAATTACAACAAAATTAAAAGCACATAAAAATAAAAGCTTTTATTATAGTTAGAGTTAGAATAGTAGAGCAGTATTATTTAGTAGTTAATAGCAATAGTAGCAGTTTAGAAGTTTATTTTTATTTAAAAATTAAGTTACTTTTGAATATTTTTTTTTAAAAGTTAGTAACAGGTTTTAACAAAAATATATATAAGTAGTAGTAGAAGTTACAATAGTGGATACACACAGAGAAAAAAACATTTAAAATTTAATTTATTTTGAGTTACTTTGTTTGCAATATATTAAATATTTATTGGATATTAATAAAATATATTATGGAATATTAAGTAACTCCTTATATTGTTTAAGTTACGTTTACAAATATATATAAATATAATAAATATATATGTATGTATATTAGACAGACAACATAAAAAAATGTATATAATATATTTTAATTTATATAATAGAATTGAATTATATAAAATATTATATACTTTTTTTTAAATAATTTTATTTGATTTTTTTTTTTATTTAAAATTTCAACAAAAACAACAACAATTAATACAATTACACAAGAAAAAAAAACTTAAGCTGAAACCGAAATGAAATTCAAATAATTTCAACAAAATTTTCTCAAGAAAATATAAAAAAAATATTAAATTTTAATGAAATTATAAAACATATATAGTAATATAAACATTATGTAGATTAAAGTATATATATTTATATATATAATTTGTAAGTAGTAGTAGTAGTATTTTAGTAGTATATAAGAGTAGTAGTAGTTAGAGTAGTAGTAGTAAGTAAGTATATAATTTATTTTTGTTTAATATATATATGCATTTATTTAAAGAAAATTTTTAAATGCAATCGCTACCTAACAAGGGGATTGCATCAGATACTTGGGGCAATGTCTCAGCTACAAGGTTGAGAAACACTGTGAGCGATAGAAGAATTGTAACTCCTGCAAAAAACAATAAATAACACAAGATATTTTTTTTTGGTTTGTTTGTTGTTTGTCGTATAAGAAAAAAGAATAAAAAAAATTGTTTTTTTTTTTTTTTTTTTTCTAAATTAAAGCATTTTGTTTAATAAAAAAAAGTAAGTTAAAAGAGAGAAAAATTAATAAATTTTTTAAAATAAAAACAAGGTAATAAAAAAGAGTATTAAAAAGGGAAAATAAAGACATTATCCTAAATAGTTTTTTATAGTTTTCTTTGCTGTTTCTTTATGATTTATTGGATATTTCAGTTAAAATTAGTGTAAAATTGTTATATCAGAGTTATAATGTGATTAATGTGTATTTATTTATTCAAATTTATTTGTTAATGGCTGAAATGTTGGCCTTCAATTTGTTATGTTTTTTGAAATACGATTATGTTTGAGAACGTTGATTTTACTAAAAATAGTTGAACGTATTTGTTTATTGATTTATGTGGTTTTGCTGTACTGAGAGTTATGTGTTTGTTATAAATATTTTCGAGGAATTAGGTAAAACCGTCAGTTTATGAAAAGCCTATCCTAGGAATAATTAAAGTGCTAAATTAGATAATTTTACAATATTAATAAAAACGAATTAGAATAGTAAAATACTATAACTTAGCTAGTGCGGAACTAGGACTAAACTAGAACTTTTTTCAATTGGACTAGAACATAATAAGAACTTAACTAGAACAGAAATAGAACCGAACTTGAAATAAACTAGAACTGAACTAGAAGTGAACTAGAACTGAACTAGAAATGAACTAGAAGTGAACTAGAAGTGAACTAGATCTGAATTAGAACTGAACTAGAACTGAACTAGAACTAAACTAGAACTGAACTTAAACTGAACTAGAACTGAACTAGAACTGAACTAGAACTGAACTAGAAGTGAACTAGATCTGAACTAGAACTGAACTAGAACTAAACTAGAACTGAACTTAAACTGAACTAGAACTGAACTAGAACTGAACTAGAACTGAACTAGAACTGAACTAGAACTGAACTAGAACTGAACTAGAACTGAACTAGAACTGAACTAGAACTGAACTAGAACTGAACTAGAACTGAACTAGAACTGAACTAGAACTGAACTAGAACTGAACTAGAACTGAACTAGAACTGAACTAGAACTGAACTAGAACTGAACTAGAACTGAACTAGAACTGAACTAGAACTGAACTAGAACTGAACTGAACTACAACTGAACTGCAACTGAACTAGAACTGAACTAGAACTGAACTAGAACTGAACTAGAACTGAACTAGAACTGAACTAGAACTGAACTAGAAATGAACTAGAACTGAACTAGAACTGAACTAGAACTGAACTAGAACTGAACTAGAACTGAACTAGAACTGAACTAGAACTGAACTAGAACTGAACTAGAACTGAACTAGAACTGAACTAGAACTGAACTAGAACTGAACTAGAACTGAACTAGAACGGAACTAGAACTAGGACTCAACTAGAACTGAACTAGAACTAGAACTGAACTAAAACTGAACTAGAACTGAGCTAAAGCTAAACTAAAACTGAACTAGAACTGAATTAGAACCAAACTGGAACTGAACATGAACTGAATTGTGTCTCACCTATTACCGACTTGAATTGAGCAGATGTTTTTCGCTATATGAGCTCTTCTATATCAATACTAATATGTACGTGTTAAATACCGAATAAATATAACACTCATACGCAGATGTATTGAGTAATATTTTTTGGATTATAAATATTAAGGAAATATTTATTGCAAGTATCCAAATAAATTCCATATCATATTTCTCCTTATATCATAAACTATTTATCTTACTTTGCAGTAATCTCCAAGTACTATATTTTGTTTTCATTTATCTCACTCTAGCATTATCCTTCTTTTCTACCCCTTTAAGCAAACTTTAATTGATTTTGTTGTTTAAATTATTTTACTGGCTTTGTTCATTTTCAATTTGAAAATTTTTTAACGCTATTTTCGCCGCATTCAGTTATTCAACATAACTTTTCAAAAGTCCTTTTGAAAAGTTGCCAACTAGTTTTTGTTTTGTTGCTTTGTTAGTTGGCTAGCGAAAATCTCTTGTGATTGTCATTACAGTTGTTATCACAATGTTGACATTGTTGCTTGTACGCAATATGGAAATTTTTCGTTTTTTTCCTCCACTTTTTTTTCTTTCTTTGAGTTTTTTAACTTTTTTTTTTTTTGCAGAGGGGAATGACCAACATTTTTGTGCAGTATTATCACTACATTTTAGTTTGATCCCTTTACAAGCAAAATATACTTACAAAACAAGCAAAATTTGGTTGTTAGTTTAAATTACAAAAAGTTTTTTTGTGCAATTTTTCTGCTGTTTTATTGGGTTTCTTATTTGGTGACTACGATGAGTATTTTAGTTTTAAATATGAGTGTGTATAATGTTGACTGGTAGAGTATAGTGATTGGAGAAGATTTGCACTTATTTATGATTACATGGGATATCGTATGAATTTATGTTTGAATTTATAACACAAGTTTTTATTACAATTGAGGATTTTCGTTGCCATTGGCAAGTAAATACCTTAGCTTATTGAGTTAGCAGTTGGTAGGGATTTTAAAAACAAAAAGACGAGATTTCCAAAATTTATTTGAATAAAATATTCACATAATTATTTGGCAAAAGTTAGTACACTGGAGATTTAGCTTCTAGTTGTACTTATTGTATGAAAGTTTTGTTTGGTTAATTGGCAAAAAAAGTATGTAGGATATATTTTTTGGGCAAGACAAATATTAGAACTGAACTAGAACTGAACTAGAACTGAACTAGAACTGAACTAGAACTGAACTAGAACTGAACTAGAACTGAACTAGAACTGAACTAGAACTGAACTAGAACTGAACGAGAACTGAACTAGAACTGAACGAGAACTGAACTAGAACTGAACTAGAACTGAACTAGAACTGAACTAGAACTGAACTAGAACTGAACTACAACTGAACTACAACTGAACTAGAACTTAACTAGTACTGAACTAGAACTGAACTAGAACTTAACTAGTACTGAACTAGAACTGAACTAGAACTGAACTAGAACTGAACTAGAACTGAACTAGAACTGAACTAGAACTGAACTAGAACTGAACTAGAACTGAACTAGAACTGAACTAGAACTGAACTAGAACTGAACTAGAACTGAACTAGAACTGAACTAGAACTGAACTAGAACTGAACTAGAACTGAACTAGAACTGAACTAGAACTGAACTAGAACTGAACTAGAACTGAACTAGAACTGAACTAGAACTGAACTAGAACTGAACTAGAACTGAACTAGAACTAAACTAGAATTGAACTAGAACTGAACTAGAACTGAACTAGAACTGAACTAGAACTGAACTACAACTGAACTACAACTGAACTAGAACTTAACTAGTACTGAACTAGAACTGAACTAGAACTGAACTAGAACTAAACTAGAATTGAACTAGAACTGAACTAGAACTGAACTAGAACTGAAGTGGAACTGAACTAGAACTGAACTAGAACTGAACTAGAAATGAACTAGAACTGAACTAGAACTAATTTTAAACTGAAGGCCTTTCAAGTTAATGGAATTTTCATTGCTTACACCGACTAAATTGATCTGCTTCGAGTACAGCACCCCAGCAAAAACTTAGCTTCTATTTTTAAAATCAACAGCTTCCTGTATGCATTACATTATAGCCTTATTCGCCACTCGCAGCATTACTTAATACTACTTCAATAACTGGTATTTAGTAAATAACTAACTAAACTAAAAAAACGTGTTTTTAAAATTAAAGAGAGTTCAACTCCCACTCAAGGTAAACGCATTTTTTTCATAAATTGTGTTTATTTATTTCCCTATATGAAAACTACTTTTTAGCGCACAAAAATATAAAGCGATTGTGGTGTAGCGAGTAAGACTGCGGACTAACAAACACAACCAGTATGTTGATGCGTGGGTTCAAATCTCAACCGAGCCAAATGTTTTTTTTTTTGTGCGTAAAAAAAAACAGCATTAAAAAGGAGCTCTTTTGGAACCCAAAAAAGAACTTATTTAATTTTGGACATCTCGAATAAAATTCATCAGTTATAGCACCAAAAATTGAAGCAGTTTTTCATACCGACTTCGCTTACAAATCACGTTATTTGGTAAGCGAAGTTTTTGCTGGGACCAGGCGCTTCATCAAGATCATGGCCAGTCACTTTCTGAATAGTGCACACTCGATATAGTTCTCAAGAAGTAGTTTTTCCTAATAACAATCTGTTATTAAATAACTTATTTATTTTTTGTGAAAGTGTTGCCATTAATTTCTTTACATTTTAATAATTATTCTGTATCAACAAATTGAATATAAAATGTTCAACTTGCTGTAAATTATATTAATTTCAGCTCTTCTCGCTAAAATATTCCACATCGAAAATTTCATACTTATTTCCATGGTCACTTATAATGCAATTTATTTCTTTAGTCATTGACATTGCAAAAAAATCCATCTTAAATTTATACAATCAATTTTAGTATAAGTTTACTACCAATTTTTTTTTTTTTTTTTCTACAAAAATCAGTCAATCCAACTTAAGACCACATTTATTGGTGAATTTTTCCTTTTTTTCCTCCATATTATTTTTTCCTTATTGCTGCTGTTGCAACCATTTACCACACCATAAACTTTAGCTCCGCAAATATAAAACGTGCAAAATAACACGTACGTATTTGGTCATACCCTGACATGTTATTTCACTACTTTCCACACACACACATCCACACGTTAATTATTTATGCCTCCAACCACCCTCATAAGTGTATACATGTGTTTGACCATTAACTATCGAATGTGAATAAATGACTGAGAGTTGCAAACATGCCTGTGCTACGTAATTCGATATAAAGTAAGTAGAAGAAGTAAAAGTGATGCTGGTGCAAGTAGTAAAATGCAGATGACTAAATGTTTGTTACCGCACTTTGGATAAAGCAGCCCGCGAATGGAAAAAATAAAAAAATACAACACAAATGATCAAACATCATCACGCACTATTCAAAATGTACACATTCAGTTGCATACATGTTCTAAAGTATTAATGTACTCCAATAAGTACCTCATCTGTAAGCGCGTATGTGTGTCTGCGTGTACATGTGTATTTAAAATGGTACTTTGTGGCAAAAGTACACGAGTTGAGCGGAAATATTGAGTAAATGGCTGATGAAAAAAAAAACCAAATAAATTTCAAACCAAAATCATGAAAATTCATTATGTTTGTTACCCATTGAAGACCATCACATCACAAATGATAAAAGTATACATTTTTTTTAACTAAAGATTTGGTGGAGGCTTTTAAATAGTCCAGAAAAAAGTTTAACATTTTAAGGCAATTTTTGCTAGGAATATTGCGAAAAGGTAAATATTTTTATGCTTGTAACAGAAAATGCAGCATTAAATAGGAGATTAAAAAGTGAAAGAAAAAAAATATAAAATGGTTGATTGTGATTTAAGTTTTTGAACCATTAAAAGATAACGGTGAAGCTTAATGCATATAAGAATTTATATATATTGTCCATTGTGTCAATATTTATTTTTTATGGTTCTAGGATATTGACTAGTAATTTATAAGTAATTGTATCTATTTCTGATAATCACACAAATGCATTTAGCGTAAATGTTGGTACCCATCTTAAAGACTTTTTTTTGAGATGAAAATCAGTTGACTGAACCTTAAGTCGTTAAGAGATATTAGTTGTATGTCCTGGTAACATTAATGGTGTAGAAATTTGACAAGGAATAATAATGAAATATATAGGTATCTTCTTATAGTGGCTCTAAAATTGGACAGAGTTATCCTTTCATTAATCAAAAAATTTATCTATAGAATATCTTAGTTGCGTTTTTTATTATCAGTCATTTTAGACATGGGTCTTAAATTTGACACAAAAAATTTTTTTTATTAAATATTATTAAAGTTTGCTGTAGATGAGAACATTGAAGCATATATAAAATTATTACTTGACGATAGTAGATATGACCATCGTCAACACTACTCATTAATTTTTTTGTTTCATAGCTTAGTTAACCTTGCAATTATAGGATTGATGGGATCATATTAACATTTGATCCAGCTGAATAATGATAGAGTAAACACTTCAAGTAATCCCAGCAAAAACTTTGCTTTCCTGGTAAGCTAGCAGATACAATTGGAAATAAAAATAAACTACTTATTTTTTGTCTCAATAACTAGTTATTTTTGTTCGAGTTGTCCATGAATTCTAGTAGTTATTTTTAGACTCTAGTGATGCTAAAAAATATGTACCTAAACAAAAAAAAAAAAAAAAAAAAAAAAAACGAAAAAATTTGCCGTCAGTGAGTTTTGAACTTGGGACCCTATTAACTAGTCATTTTCAATGACTAACGTCTTACTCAGTACACCATCACGCACTTAATATTCAAAGATAAAAAACTTGTTTTAGCATAAAATATATTTTTAAAACATTTTGTTAAAAAAACGAATAGCATCAGAATGGGGTTGAACCAGCAACCTTCTGGTTGCAAATCCTGCGCTCTAGACAACTGATCCATGTGATTATAACTTACTCTGCAATTATACTATTGAGTACTTATTTATGTAATGTAGAGAAGGCAAATAATAATGACGCCTACTTTCCAGGAAAGTACTTTAATAAGTAGTTGCCATTACCGAAAACCAAAAAGTTTTTGCTGGGATTCTAATCTAAAATAATGGTACAAATGTTTGGACCAGCCTAATGTTAAGCATTTCATTTATCAGTTTGTATCTTAAAATGAGAAATTTATCGATTATATTGTGTGTATAAAGATCAGGATCTTAAATCAATTTTAATATTTTTGTTTCTCAGTTGGAAAGTTATAATGTCGGTAATAACAGGTTGCAGGACGTTGGCATAATCATTATAACAAATTGCTGACGAGGTGTTTATAGGTACCGTAAAATAATTCACAATGAAATTAGACCCAAACAAAATAAAAGGATAAATGAATTCCCAACAATTGGGACTTTTATTATAAAAAAACGAAATAAAAGCCACATTTAGTGAAATAAGTCTCAAAATAAATGAAATAAGTCCTAAAGAAATAAGTCCCCACACAAATGAAATAATTTCCAACTTCAAATGATCAAATAAAAGTAATAAGATTTAGTTTCGGAGTTGTGTGACCTGGTTTTTTAAATACCAGAAAGCCATTTTGCTAAGTAAAGTTTTTCTGCAATATCGGCCTTCGGCCGGGCGAAAGAACATTCTCCTCTATGGTATTTCAAACAACGGCTTCTCTAAGTTAAATTTTATTGAAATACTTTAGAGGAGAAAGTCCTTTCGCACGACCAGAGGCCGGCTAGGCAGAAAAACTTAAATTTTAAGCAAAATGAAAAAAACTCCCAATAAAATTGAAATAACTCCCAATGATATTCATTTACTTATGATAATGAACATAGTGCCAAATAAAATGGAATAAAGTCCTATTGCAAAAATTCACAAAATAACTTACAACAAAATTTCCCTGGTAATTATTAAATTTGGTTGCAATTTCGTTATAAAATAACTTCCGATGATATAAAATGATATAAGTTCCAATCCACTGGGTGTTATTTCACAATAAAAACCCAATTTGTATGGAAAAAATTGGGAATTATGTAATTTTTTTTTGCTGGAAGTTATTTCACGTTACCATCAATTTCGCCCCATTAGGTGTATGACATTACATTTGAAAATATCATTGGGCCTTACTTGATCGAAAATTATGATGGAAGTGCTGTATCCGTAAATGGAGAGCGGTATCGATTTATTTTTCATATCCTGTTCTTGAAAAAAGATATGTGATGTGGTTTCAGCAGGATAGAGCCACTGTCCGAGACACAATGGCACTTTTTTTGGAGAGCCACCCTATATTTGAAAGATATTTAGACATTTTTGGTATTTATTCGATAGACATAGGATTAAATTCTTTTAGTACTACTTTTACTTCTATATTATTTATATAATACTATGCCACAAATTTTGGGTCGTCAAGCATTGCCTTAATTATTCCAACGTAAAATTAAAGTATATCATTAGATTTATAAAATCTCAAAAGGGTTTTTTTATAGTTATTTTTTTAATTTTACTTTTAAAATTAGGATATTTTGAAGCGATGTTGTCATTATGTTTAAAAAGCATTTAAATTGGTAAATTTTATTAGGCATTTATTGTTTCATAGAATGTTAAGCTTTTCTTAGATATTATGCCAGATTTTTTAGCATCTTCCTTTTTACGGCAACCCTTCCTAATTAGATTGTTTGAAATTTTGCCCACATTTACATATGTATACATCCAAAAGGGTAGTCTGTGAAGGTACGGCTGACATTCCTACGACCTCCAGGAACCGATGAATATCATCATGCTACCTTCACTCTTCTTTTAAAAGAGGCGGGAATTCCAAGACAAAAATTTCATTAAATTATGTCAAAAATTGGCATTAAAAGGTGGTTATAAAACGTTTTTTTCTTTTTGGAAATAATTCCGTAATTTGTAAACCTTTGGAAACATCTCAAAAAAATTGTTTAAAGCTGAGGAGTTTTCAAGTTGACTTATCATTAGCGGATCATGGATGTAGTGGATAAAACTCCAAAATTGGTAACCTATGTAATTTTTTAAAAAATTTACCAAAAATTAATTTATGAATTGAATGCAAAAAATTTTACATATTGGTATTCATTGTAAATCTCTACAACTGACATTATTACATATGTACGTTGGTTTTTTTTTAGTTTAGGAAACATTTATATCGAAGCAAATTTTACCATCATTTTTGGTTTATAGTTTTTAGACTTGGGGCCTTAATTTGAGCTCCAACATATTTCGAAAATATTCATTAAATAATATTGTTGCAAGAATAATGTAAATATATATGGGAAATTCTTCAAACTCGTTTACTTTTGATGTTAAAAAAAATGTCGAAAATTTTTAAAAGGCACATCAACGATATTTAGTACCAATATTGCTTGGCTCTAGTGGAACACAGATCTGTTCGTGTGAATGACTTTTACCGAACGGCATCAATGTTATAGCGGTTTAAGATAAAAATTTATAAAAAAAAATTTGAAAAATTCTATTTATATTCCTAAATCAAAAATTATTGAATTTATGTATTCTACAATGCTGTATCCAAAATACAAATTAAAAATATCGCGATAAGTTAGGTATGCGTGGATATATTAGCGATTTAATAATTATTAAACCTTCTTATAAAATTTGCAAAATTCAGTTTTTAGTGATGTAGTGTTGTTAATAATCATCCATTTATTGCAAAAATTCATTTTTTTTTTTTTTAATAAGTCATAAGACAATGTCATTTATATGCATTTTTTAATTGCACTTAATCAAATCTCTAAAGTTGCATTAAATGAAAAATCGTACCTTTTTTTCGTACGCCATATTGATTTTGATACATACGTCATCGCCAATTTTGATTAGCGCCTCGGGTGTGCCTCGACGATTAATGTTAAACTAAAAACATCGCGTTCTTATCCCATAAAAACCGTTGATGAATATTTCTAGTGAAATTATATTTTCTGCGTAAGTAGAATTTTACACAGGAACTTATTTCAGTTTAAAATTGATTTATAACGCCAACATCCGCTATAACAAAATATGGAAAATTGCTGAATTCTTTAAAATAACTATACACGTTTAGCAAATTAATATTTTAAAATGCCACAATGATTTTTAAATGTCATTTGGAAACCTTCTTTGATAACGTTCTACTCTAGCTTCACTGAAATAATGTTGCGAGTGTGCCTCGCGAAAAAGGCACCTCTAGGAGCCATTCACGTTTTTTTCTCTCCAAGTTTGGGTACCTCTTTCAGCATTTATGTTGAGGGCACATTAACGAGATATATGTCAAATTATGTATAAATTCAAGAGCTATTGAGCTCTGTTTTGAATTTTGAAATATCCGAAACGGAGTAATATCCCCAGTGAAAAAACTGCAAAATTTAAATATTTTTTTAAAATTTGGTTTCACGACTTTTGCACAACACAATTTGACACTGGTTAATTGCACGATAATTAAATCCATGCTGGTCCTTTTCTACAAGTGTTTAGAGTCTACATTAGAAGAATTGGACATTTATGCTAAAATCCGCGACTACAGCAATAGAAAGAAATAAAAAAAACTTGTTAGTTTCTAACACTTTTTTGGAATTTTTGACTTTGGGTGCTTGCAGGTACCACATGCAACCGTTTCAGGTCTTCAATTTTTTCTCTGCTACAGCAAAAAGTGTTGTTAACATAATTGCATTAAAAGTTGTTAAAAAAAGTCAGAATTTAAAAAAATATTTGGGGGTGAAGATCGGTTTCATAAAGGCAAACGTAAATGGAGAAAATTGTGGGAAATTGACTTAAATTTATTCTATTTCTATATTTTTATAGAAAAATTTTTAATTTTTGTTAAATTTTATTAAGAGGTGTCAATTTATTAAAAAAAATTTAAACCAATAAGAAAATTAATTATATTAATCAATAATATAATTAAATTCAATATAAAGTTTGTTAAAAGTTTTATTAAAAAATAATTTGAAATATTTTTTTCTGTGTTGGTTAAACACACAAAAAATATTTTTTGAGCCACGCTTTTTACAATGGCTGGGTATTGATTTTAATTTTAAAAGAAAATAAAGTTTTGAAACTAGTTATCCCCGGACTGGGATTTTTAATATTTCAGTACCAAAGAAGTTTTGTAAATTCCCTATTTTAAAATAAGATTATCTATATTATTAAAAACTTTCATTTGAATTTCTCTACTTATTTAAATTGTATTTAGGTCCAAGTATTAGCATTATTTCTTAAAAATATACTTAAGGTCTAAACTTTTGATTTTTTAGGTCAAAGTCTGAATAAATTTGATAAAAAATAGACATAAAAGAAGTGTAGCATCCAATAAAAATCTAGTATAAAAATGTTAGTCTATAAAGCAAAAATATATGAAATAATGAAAATGATTTTGATTTCCCATAAAATTGTAAAAAGGGCTCCAAAAAATTCGAATTTCAAGAAGCTATAGAACTGAAATTCGAACTAAATTTGAAAAATTCTTTAAATTTTTTGCTGGACTACTGATAACATTTAATTTTTTATTGGAATTAAGGATGCAATTTTTCGTTTTTGCATTGTGTAGTATGAATGATTTAAATAAATTTTTCATTTTAAAATCTATTAGATAAAGTGTTTCAATAATTCCAACTTCAAGAAGCCATAAAACCGAAATTCAAGCTAACTTTGAAAAACCCTTTTATAACTTAAAAATAATACCATTAATTTTGTTGCAATTTTTTCCCGTTGCACTATATAATTGACAGTTTTAAAATATTCAAAGATATAAGACAAACTAACAAGTTAATTGAAAATTAATCTGTTACTGCTGATTAATCATTCGCTCAGTGCTTTCAATCCATACAGTGATGGGACAAAAATAGAAGATGAAAATGGCTAATATACTGATTTCAATTTTATAAAACTAGATGAAGGTGTCACAGAAAATTAAACCTTGGCACATATATTACTGTTTAGGTTTCAAGGAAACCGAAATGGATAGGATACCACAAATTCTGATGAAGTGTATAGCGGCACAGAAAATGCATAATCCATTCTGATGGTGTCTAATTATAGTACAAAGACAATTTACTATTGCAAACTTGTTTATGATCCTTCGAGTCGGATGTTGTCTTACGACACTATGTAACCACATCATTAACAGCATTTATGACGTTAGGTTCAATATCTTTTTTACTTGCCCCAAACGCCTAGCGCTACCAACTGAGTCCCTCAAGATTGCACCCAGTGCAAGGCGGGCTCCATGTATAGGTTTCAAAGAATATTTGTTTTAAGTTCTCTGAATTTAATGCCCTCTAGTAGCCACAACTTTTTTCAAAAATATATTTTTAAATTGTATGACTGTTATCTTTCTAAAAACTTAAGAACTGCGCACGAAAAAATCCGTGCATGCACATCTGCTTATAACAACTAAACCAGTGGGCGAATTTTTTTAAAATGATATTTTTATTAATGACTGTTATGTTCAAGTTCTAAACATAAAAGAATAAATTAGTTCCAGTTGTTTTTTAAGGAAATATCTGATCTTTTCAGGAATTATTCTAATTAAAGGTTTTATTGTATTTCGGTCACTTTTTTGCTCGAATAGGTCCATTTATTTTTAAACTCCGTTTCATTTTATGCTGAGCTTTTAATGTCCTTTAAATTATTTTTTACTAGAGTCTAATATGTTTCAATTGCACGGAGTTTCGGACAATTTGATGGATTAGCCTCTTTCGGTACAAACTCTTACAATTTATTTGTTACAACCAGTGTTACCGTTTGGAGACTTTAGTCGCCAATTGCCCCTTTTTTAACCACCTGGCCTCTTTTTTGGCCCCTTTTTTAAATGGCGACTAAATGGAGACTTTTTAACATTATGTGTTGAATAACGAGAAACTAAGTTAGTTAAAATATATCGATCCATTTTATATTCATTTAAAGAAATAAGTAATTATTTTGAGATTATTTCACAGTATAGTGTTAGAAATAGCCGCGGAGTATTTATAAGTGGACTGAAACTGTTAGTTACTAAAAACAAAAATGAAGTCATCATATGCCGAATTTTTTTGGACTGAATTGAGAAAATAAAGAACATATACGATGAATACTTATATCCTAGGTTATATTTTTATATTCCTCATAGCAATCCCTCGGTGGAACGTGTTATTTTTTTTCACTAAATTATAAATAATGAAAAATAGTTTGTCCAACAGACTTAAGTCAATACTTGCGGATCCATACGTTTAGTCCTAAATTGGTTCGAAGGAGAATTGAAAGACTGATGTAAGAGTGAAGACCTTGTAAAAAAGTACAGAAGTGTAATTAATAAGAGGATTGTATGTCAACTATTTTTGTGAAAAAATCTTTAATTTTGAAATGAAAAAAAAAATATTTTTATAAAATAATTAAAAATAAATTACTTTGTTAGTAACAAAATTGGATTAAGTAGTTTTTCTTAAAACATAATATTTTTTGATTTTGTTGTTATCAAATAAACACATTTAAAGGAGTTTTTTTAGGTTTTAAAGCAGTTGGCCCCCTTTTTTTTCAAAAAATCCCCTTTTTGGAGACTTTTTATTTTGAAATCCCCTTTTTTGGACACTTTTTAAAAATTCTCAACGGTAACGCTGGTTACAACTCTATTGTTTTGTTGTTGTAATGAGAAAAAGCGGGAATAGGCCAGAAAACAGGGAAAATAAAATAATATGTCAATTTCTTTGGAGCATTTAACCTTTTCTGATATTTTTTAAAAGTCAAATTTAGCCTCTTTTTTTATCACCTCCTGGCAAGATATTGAAAAAGTGCTTTAATAATTCCAACTTCAAGACCCCTTTGTTGATTTTAAAATACTACTATTTAGTGCACTTTAATTTTGACTTGGAATTAATGTTTTTTCGTTGAACTATATAATTGGTAGTTTTAAAATGCCCAGAGATATATGACAAACTTAAAAGTTATTTCAGAATTAATCAGTTATTGCTGATCAATTATTTGATGTAAAAACTTTATCTTAGACACAAATCGTCCTAACTTAATTGCATGTTTTACTTTTGTATATTTTCATAAACTGACTGTTTTTTTATATATTTTTCTAATTCCTCTATATATATATTTTTTAGTTATATTTAATTTATTACTTCTTATGACGTTTTATTATGTTAATTGTTTATTAGTTTATTTCAAGTATGTATATCATGTAAGTATTTATGTAAAAATGTTTATTATAGTATATTATGTAGGTGTTTTCATGTTCTCACTAGAATTAAATTTGTTTGGTGAATGTTTTTCTATTTCTATTACTTTTTTTTTTTTTTGAAAAAATGATTAAATTTTAAGCTTAATGGATTCTTAGAATCTGAGATGTATATAATTTTTTGATAATCATGACATAATAGATGACAATGAAGCATCCTATTATGTGGAGTTGCAACTCTACCATCTACTGCGCGAAGTTTTTTTTTATAATTTTGAAATGAAATTTGAAATTTGATATTCAATTTTCATGATAAATTTTTATTTGGTTTTTAAATGATTAATTTATTTATTTTTTTTTTAATTTAATTAATATTTTTTTAAAGCGTTTTATTTAATATAGTTTTTTTTTAGAGTTTAGTATATGGTTTTAGAAGAAAAAGCTTTTTCTTTTAAGGAAAAAAGACTTTTTGTTTAGATTTTAAAGTGAGAAAATGTTTAAGTGCTTTATGATTTAGTTTTAATGATATTTAATTTTAGTTAAGTTTGTATAATTTTTTTCGTTAGCTTTTATTTAAAGGTTTTTATTTTATTTGTTTAAATTTTAGAGTTTAATGTTATTAAAGTTTTAGTTTTAAGTTTTAATTTAAAGTATTAAGTATTAAGTATTGTTTATGTTAGTGCTTAAGATTTGTATGAAGTATAAATTTTAATTGATTTTCTACGAGTAAATTTGTTGTTTTTTGATTTGAATGTTTTTCTGTGCTTTTGCTTTGGGTTTTTATAAAATTTATGTTTTCTTTTGTTCATGCTTTATGTTTGCTGGGTTATTTTAATTGGATTTTTTTTAAGTAAAATTTTGTGGCTATTTTTTGGTTTTTAATTTTATTTGTTTATGTTATGTTGGTTTTGATTTTATTAGTTTTGTTTTTTATTAATGTTTAATGTACTTACATGATAATTTTTAATGTTTTTCTTTATTAATTTTATGATTTTCTTTTAAGTGTTTTTATATTTACAGTGTATTTTTGTATTTAGATTTAAGGAGGATGAAATTTTTTTTGTAACTAAAATGCAACTTTGTTGGAAATTATAAATGTTGCATTTGTTACAGTTTTTGGTCAGTGGTTTAATTTTATTTAAAGGATTTTAATTGATTTTGAGCAAAATGTTGAGATTATAGCTATATTTTGTATTTTATAAGGACATTATTTGCTACTAAAATGTTAAAGCTTAAAATATTCTAAGAGCGCATATTTCATAATAGAACTAGCGTAACAAATCCATTAAAAATATAAACAATTAAAAAAAAAAAAAATGTAATTTCAAAAAATTTAAAATTTTAGATACAAGTATTTTTTAGTTTCAAGAACTTTTTTAATTGTTTGAATTATTGGAGTGATAAAATTTTAAATTTTCTTATATTTTTGTTACAAAATCTACTTTAAATTATTTTTTTTAATTGTATTAATTAATTAGTTAATCAAAAATAAATCAACATTTAGTAATCATCTGAGTAATTGAATATAATTTCTTTTAATACTTTAAATATCAATTAATTAAATTATAATTCTTAATTGAAATTGAATTTTTGATATTTATATGTAAAATGTGAATTTAATTTGATTTTGACTAATTTATTTAATTATAAATATATTTGAAATCATTTAAAAATTCTGATTAATAATTTAATTGAAATTTTCCAAAAATATATTTTTCTGTCCATTAAAAAACAGGAAAAATAAATTAATTAATCAAAATTTTAAAATGAATTCAAATATTTTTATAATTAAATAAATTACTCAAAATTGAAGTATTCTAAGAATTAAAGTTAAGTTTTATAGAGAAAAATCTGAAATCCAATTTCAATTGCAAATAGTATATATTCAATTATTTTATTAATTGAAATTCAACCTATTAAAAGATTGTGTACTCAATTATTCAAGTGATTAATTTATTAATTGATACAATAAGGCCCGTTATTATAACTATCCAATAGCTAAAGTTAGGATGTTATCGTTCACTTTAACTGTTTTTGGTTGTTATAAGTATAAGTTAAACCAAAAGTGACAAATAAGCTAAAGGTAAGAACATCTGACATTTAACTTTTATCGGACGGTTTATATATTAAGAGCTGCCATATTTTCTGCTTAATAAAAAAGTAAATAAAATCATATTTATTCCGCTGTAGTTTTTAATAATTTTTCTGCCTACATTTATATTTGTTTTGGTGTTATCTTTTAGTTAGCTTAAACTGATTTATTTTAAAAATTTCTTTGTTTATATTTCCGTTAGTGGCAGTTACGTTCAAATAGTACATGTTACCACTACGTTAAGTGGCCAAAAGTAATCGGTTTTTGCTTTAATATTGCCGTATTATCAAAATTATAAAATTTACTTTAAAACGAAGTTGTTATAACCAAAAGTAGATAAAGTTCACTTTATGGTTCACTTTAGTTTATCTTACCTTTAACTATCTGATACCTTATAGGTAGGTTATAATAACGGCCCTAAGAGAAATAATTGAAAGCCAATACACTGTTTTATTATTAGTAAAAAAATGTTGGAAAATTTGAATTTTGATCATATTAATGATTAATATAATGAAAAAAGTAATTAAGATAGATTTAATCTATAAATCGATGGAACAAATTTATTTGCTCATGGAACAAATTTATATACTCATTTATTTATTGAACAATGAGTAGAAAATAGTTAAAATTTTCATTCTTTTTCATGTTCTTTAATCATTTTATCTTTTCATACACATTTTATAGGAAAAATTGTGTACTCAGTTTTTTCTTTTCTGATCGAAATTTGAGGAAAATTTTTCCCAAAAATCTTAGGAATTTTACTGTAATAAGTAATTCTTAAGATATTCTTTGAGGCTACTACTCTCCCCGGACATTCCCGTTCTTTTTATACCCCTCACCACAGGTACAATACAATACAATATTCATTTAAGATCCTTATTGATAGGGAAGCCGATATAATGATATCCGTCTGTCTGTTGAAATCAGTTTTTTCTTTTTAGTAAGCCCCAGTTATCAGATATATATGTTTTATACATCAAAATGTGGGAAATATTTCTTAGAAGAACGTTAATTAATAAATAGCCGAGATAACCAATCGAGTTATTGGCAAATATTTTTTTAAATTCATTTAATGGCTGCTTTGCATATTGTAGTTGTTTTTAGGAGCACTGAAAAACAACAACAACAATAATTGGCTATATCAATTATATAAACTAGAGATTTAATTTTTTTTTCACAGAAAATTCGAACTTTTTGCTAATATAATAAGCTCAATCGCACAGTGGTTCCAAAACGTTTTTTTTGGAAAATAATTCTGTAACTTTTGAACCGTTAGAGATATCTCAATCAAATTTGACATAGTCAGAGCTAGAAGATCAGAGGGTAGTAGGTAGGGATGGAAATGCCTGAATTGAAATCCTTAGAATTCAAACAAAGAGGGACTACGTTAATATACTGGAACGCGAGTGTGGCTATGAACAGCATGTCTGCGCGAAAATTCTTAATGTCGCAATGCCCCCTATCCTCCAGAATGTGCCATATGCTATGCCTAACATATTTTTTTGTACAAGTGCGATTAGGAAGGTCCTATTTGAGCTTAATGTGAATAAAACACCGGGTCCAGATGGTATTCCTTGCCTTAGTTTTAAGTGAATGTTCCTCGTCCTTGGCCCGTCCACTGCGAAACCTTTTTATTATTAATATTTCATATCGGTCTGGTACTTATCCCAGCAGTTGGAAGATTGCCAATATCCAACCTATTCCTAAGAAAGGTGATACCTCTGACCCGAACAATTACGGGACAATTGCGATCTATTAAACTTTTACCTTTTTAATTTTTTTGAAAAGAACAGACTGCTTAGTGACAGGTAGTTTGGTTTCAGTAGTGGTCGTTCCACTGGTGACTTAATGGCATTTCTCTCTGAGCAGTGGTCTCTTTTAATTCACCGAATGAGGGTAGGATAATTTCGTTGGATATTTCTAAAACATTTGACCGGGTCTGGCATGATGCCTTGGTATCAAAATTCGTCTCATTTGGTGTTGGTGATGACTTTTCGGGCTTTATATCTAGCTTACTACATGATCGAATCATTCGTGGAGTCTCGTCGAAGGGCTTCAAATTGAACTCAAGGTTCCGTCCTTTCTCTGTCTCTCTTCTTGATCTTCATGGACGACTTGTTGGAAGTGACCACTAACCCCATTTATTCCTTTGCTGATAGCAACATATGTTACTCATATTCATTTGACTATAGACCAGGGCCCTTCGAGGTTCGTCTCGCTAGATCCAATATGGATGAGTCTCTCAATAGTGAACTGATTTTAGATATCGGCATGGGGAAATTGTAGTAGAGTAAATTTTTATGAACTTAAAACACAGTGTTGTTTGCTGACACACAAGAGAATTAATACCACTCCTCCATTACGCCTCCATTTGAACGATGTCAGACTTCCTTATGATTTTAGGTACAAGGGTACAGCGTGACGTCAGATGGAATCGTCATATTTTTGATATAGCGAAAAATTCTTTTAAATGCTTGGGGTTTTTCAGATGCTGTGAAAAATTTTCTCCCGATATGACCTACTCCGAATACAATTTGGACCGGTGTGGCAAAATCCACTTTAGAATTATTGGATCGTGTTCAAAGGAGAGCACTGGCTCTTATTGTTCATTTGTTTTCCAGGTCCTTGTCCCCTTGAACATCGACGAAATTTTGGCTGCTTATCCTTGTACTTTGATTGAATATGTTCAGTGGAAGTAAGAAACCTTATACCCAGCATACGTGTGTTCAGCCACCACACACTCTTATCGCATAGATTTAATTCATCTGTTATCGATTGAAATATGAGCCGTGCAACCCACTAAAAAGAAAACTCTTTCTTTGCTCGAACCATCCGCATGTGGAATGTACTTCCAGTCCATGTCTTCCCAGCCGAATATAGCATCGAAAAATTCAAATTAAATGTGCACAAACACTACTCCCTCTATTCTCCTCATAATACCTATACTTTCTAGTATCAACACAATGCACTGCACTCATAGGGATATCCCCTGAATGTTGTTTATAATTAAAAAAAAAAAAAGTAATACAATTTTTTTTTTTACTTGGCGGGCTTAAAATTGCCCCTAAAATTTATCTAAAATATTCGCCAGATTCCTTACAAAATGCTAAATAATATTGGTGGAAGAATCATATAAATCCGGAGGAGCGTAAGGCGAAGGTGTTCCCACAAGCATTGCCAATTTTGAAAAAAGTAAAAAAAAAATTAATGAAATACCTCCAAAAAGTATTTCTGACGTGGTATCTGTCAGAATGACGGAGTAACTATTTTAAGGAAAGAAATTAATTTTTGAAAAATGTTTTCTCCGGATTGAGATTTTAGGCATTTTGGTGCAAAAAAATTAAGTTTTCTAATTCAAAATTTCAATACCTTCAATAAGACCTTTCTAAAAGTAAACTATCTAACTAAATAGGAATCTGGTGAAGTATCCCCAAAAAAATTCTTATGCACCAACCGACTTTTACAGCTATCATGTATAGTTTTAAAAATAGTTTATGTATTATAGCCTTTTGTGGCATGAATATTTATACTACATTTCTTAGAAATTGGTTTAATAAATTGAAAGGCATTGTAAAAATATTTTTGCACTGATAATTAGCGGAGTTAGTTATGGCAGCATACAGTTACCATAATTGATTAATAATACAAAATAATATTAATAGGTTTTTCTACTTTCGTATCACACTTTAAGAACCCAAATTGCAAATTTTTGTCCGGTTGCCCATGTAATCATTTCACTGGAACCACTGTGGAGGTTTTTTGGAAAATATTTCTGTAACTAGAGAACCTTTGGAGTTATCTAAATAAAATCTGACATGGCCATAATTTTCAAAAAGCTATTTTAAAAATTTAAGAATACATATATTATCCATCAGAAAAAGATGAAGTTCTTCCAAAAAAGAACATTTTCACAACTTCAAAAGTGGAACAAAGTTCATATTTCAAACTTTTTTGGAAGTTCTTAATAATTACTTCCAAAAAAGTGAAAATAAATTAATTTTTAGAGGGAAAAGATGATTAAAATCATGAGTTTTTCCGTTCTTTTTTTTGATGGGTTACTAATTTTGGAAAAAGAGCTATTTTCAGCAAAAGTTGGTACTGACTTAAAATAATTATATCTCTGGGTTCTTATTAAAATACATATTTGTTTAATCCAGCTGTATTATATTTTATTTAAATACATATATAGTTATAATCTCAATATATTTGCTCATAAAAATAAAAGTGGTAAAAAAAAAAAACTAAATATTTTTAAATAAATTATTTGAAAAAAATTTAATGAAAATGTTTATATAAATATTAATGATTATTATATGTTAAATATATACCTACCAACGCAGCTTACAACACTTAAGAATTATAAATGTATACAATTTATTTCAATAAATAAATTTTGTTTCAATCAAAAATGACGTAGTTTTAATTTTATGGTAAAGTATTTCAAAATATGTACTTATATATTTTTGTAAACAATTTTGATTAAAAAGCCAAGTATCAAATGACTTTGTGAATTATATATAAAATGGATACTTGGTTTTTTCTTTTAACGATCATTGAATTGTTATGATTTCTATTATTTTTAAGACGAATAAATTTTGAGTTGATTTATTTTTTTTGGTTTCTTTCTGGTCTCAATGATTTTGGTAGCGAAATAAAGGTTTTTGGATGGATTTTTTTTTTCTGTTTATTAGTTTTAGTAATGCACACTAGTTACTAGTTTTAGTTGAGTTTATTTTACTACTTATTTGAACTGAATATAAAAGCAGGACTACGTTTTTAATTAGTTGTTGGTTAATATTTTTTTTTGGAACTTATGTTAATTTAAATGCATTTGGTTAAAACTAAATAAATAAAAATAGTTAAAAATAATATATACCAACTAGAAAATTTAAAATAAAATCAATGAAATTTAAATAAAGCTTGAAAGCAAAACCCCTAAAGAATAAAACCCAAAGTTTGTTTTGTTTAGCCTAGAATAGTGAATTTGTGATAAAATGTCAGAAAATTAAATAAAACAAATTAAAAGAAAAATAAATTTTAAATTTCATGAAATTTTGATTAAAATTAAAAATATAATGAAATTTATTACTAATAATTTTGTTTTAGTTTTTCTTTTAGAAATGAATTTTGAAACATAACATTTAGTTTACAAACAATCACTGATTTTAGTTTTTTCTTCAATAAAAATCTAATTTTTGTTTTTTTTTGTTAAGCATTAAACATATAGATTTCTTATTTTTGAAAATCATATGCAACTAAATTAAATAAAATTTATCATATTTATAAGAATAAAATTAAAAACAAAAACATTGAAAATTTTTAAAGAAATAAAACATCAAGGAACATGTATTTTTTTTTTCTTCAAGTGTATGTGTGTGAGTTTTAAAAAATGAAAACATTTCATTAGGGATTTTTTTTCGTGGTGTAAATATGTAATTAGTGTGTGTAAGGCAAACAAACACATAGAACTGAATTTAACATTTTTTGGTTTGCTGGGTTTGATTTTGTGAAATGAAAATTAGTATGGCCAATAATGATCTTTTGAAAATACCAATTTTTGAGCATTAATGTATTAAAGTAAGATAATTAAAATAAATTTATTTTATAAGAAATTAAAGTTAATTAAAAAAAATTAATCTACTAAATTACAAAAATTCCTTGGAAAAAATTATTGGAATTGCAAAAACTTATCTATTGTCTATGGAGTGATATTTCTCATTAAAGGAAAATTCTAAAAGAAAGTTTGCATTTTTTTGTTTAATTTAAATAGAAATTCTTTGAAATGTTACAGAGTTGTGGAATGATAATTTTAATTCTAATATCAAGCTTTTGAAAATACGGTATTATAAATTGGGTCCTTTTCAAAATACTAATTCCCTTCTAGAGCTAGATGGGTTCTATTCTGAAAATATGAGACATGATTGTAATTCATTGTAGTTTATTAAAATAACCAAAGCTGTTTTTATATTGTAGAATTACCTATGAATGACTGTTTACTAAGAGAAACGCGATTATACTTACAAAAGACATAAGAGAGCTACTATGGTCCTCTTTTTTTGTTTGATATAAGTGATCGAACTTTTTCGATTATTAAAATGTTTCTTTCTTGACTCTTAAAATATTCACCTTTGGACTTTCAACAAGAACTTACCTAGTTTGCTTGATAGAAAATTACTTAATTAGTCTCCTTTGAAGTCCAATTTTTTTCCTCTAAATACTTTAGTTTTGCTTTATTTTTTCCCTTACTTTCTAGAAAAATAAATAATTTTCTACCTAACTTAACAGTTACTCGTTAGATATCTTGATTACCATATTTCCTGGAACGTTTAATAAGCCTTCCCTAACATTATTAAAAAATATATTATTGGGATTTTCAGAGACAACTGAAAGAGTTCTTTAAATAACTAGAATAATGCTCGCTAAAGACTACTTCTACTTGCCACACAGTTGGAACTTTATCTTTTATTTGTTAGAAATTTACTATTCTAAAATTACTCTTCATCCTAATCTGCCTTAAAATCACAATTATTCGTTCTCGTAATGTACTTAAAGACTAACGTTCAAGTTCTTTTCTAGAACTCCAAACGAGGAACGATTTATCCTTCCCTATTAAGAAACTTTAAAAGGAACTTTTCTGAGACAACTGAAAAAGTACTTGAAGAGCTTAAATTAATCGACTTCAAAGTGCACAAACCCACGTTTATAGTTTTGGCTACTTTAATCAATTTATGAATTGACCTCCTCCAACAAAGGCTCTAAAAGGATCCGGGAGTATGATAAAAAACAACAACTGGGTTTCTCCTTAAAACACCAACGAATACATATACCTATGATGAGATATTATGGAACTTATCATTTTGGTTTTTGTAGCCTCTGAAAGAAGCTGCGATATTGCTTTTGTCAGACCAAAACTTTTATGGTCTATTTTAGGATACCACAATTAATAATAGTGCCTTCTACTAAATGAGCTTTATATATGTAATTTGTACTAATTTTGAGCTATGAAAACTTAACTACGAAAACTTTTCATAGCTTACTTTAAGACCATGCTTTCTATATTTTTATACCCACCATAAAAAAGATGGGGGTATATTGATTTTGTCATTCCAAGTGTAACATGTCGAAAAAAATCGAAAAAGACCTCATAAAGTATATATTTTCTAGGTCCTGGTTAGATTCTGATTAGATTTAGCTATGTCCGTTCGTCTGTCCTAGGGGGACAAAATTTGGCTCAAATATTAATCATATTTAAGGTTTGTTTGGTATTGAAAATCGGTTAATAAACAAAAAAAGTTATGTGCCAAATACTAGAAACACAATGTGTTTGTTTCATACTTTTTGCTGATATCTCTAAAACAAATGCATGTACGACAACGAAATTTTGTCCGCCCACCTCACATATAAGGTGAAACGTCAACGAAATTTTGTAGAAATAGTTCGAGGACCAATGTAAACTCGGTGGCCCGCCCACTTTACCGCCCACCTCCCATATAACGTAAAATTTGAAAAATTTGATGGTAAGTATATAGATTTGGCCAAGTCGAATATAACATTCTCGCTTGTTAATTTTGGTGAGAAAAACATTTTTAGGATTTGTTCTGAAATCATAAACTTTAGTAGTTAAACTTTGGCAAATGTGTTCTAAATGATGTCCGCTTTCATAATTTTAGGTGCGTTTAAATGTACAATCGATTTTGATTTTCTTCACATAATGTTGGACCACCCTAATATATAGTCTAATAAGAAAATGTTAAGGAAAATTAATTTAGAAATGGTAAATAAATCATTACTAAATTTGGGTGTATATGAAAGATTGTAATACACTTTGAATGCTACATTCTTCTGCTTTCTAAAGAAATTTTAAATCGACTAAAAATGTATGAAGCTACGAGATCTTTAGTACAGGAACTACCCCAAAAACGGGTTTTTCGCAATATCTCTAAATTTAGGGGGTATCTGGAAACCGACTTTTTTTTAGACTGCTGAAAGATTAAGTCAAAGATGAATCTATCTTCTTCATAAACTTGATGGAATTTTTTTTCTTTTGACTTTTAAAAGACAGACACACTTTATAGGCAAAAAAAGTTTTCCACTAGATTAATTAAAAGTCGCGATTAACAATTAAGTTTTTTCCTAGAACTTGAAAAAGGAACGACTTATAATTTTTTTACCTTTTGATGGAGGATCGTTTAAAACTTTTCTTAGACAATTGAGAGTCTACTTCAAAAACCTTCGTTTAGGATATTTTTCATAAACGAAGAAAGACTTTCTTCCTTCCAGACTTAACAAAGAACTTAGCGATGTTCACAAAAAAATTAGTACATCAAATTCCGTTTATTCCATCTATTTTTGTTTAAAGAAGGATGTCTTTACTGACTAGTATTTAGTTCTCTATTAAATTTTGTTTATACTCTCAATTGAGGCTATTTGTAAACTTATTATAGGGTTATAAATATTTTTTTCAAATCCACGATAGGAACTTTGCACAGATGACTTAAAGGGTTACTTACATTTAATACTAACCAAGGCACAAACCTTGTCATAACCTACTTGAAGAAGCACTGGCTTTTTCTATACTTTCTAGGGCTCTAAGCTGACTTCACATTTCAAATTATTTCCAGAGTAGTAGAAAAATAGCCCCTACTTATCTAATGTATATAAATTGCTTCATTTGTTTCTCTTTAAAGATCAATTAATCGTACATAATTGGTTTGAGTCTAGAGCTACTAAGCGAGCTAAGTTCATTTTAATGGCCTACTTCAAGAATCTTTTCCTTGTGGCGCTCTTTCTGGTTTTTACATTTAAAATTACTATATAATAAGTTCCATTAACAATCTGACTTTTTTGTAAAGTATTTAAATGGCTACATTTCTTTCTATTCCAAATCTACAGTAAGAGCCACAGTTAAACCTCCATTTCTTTTTAGATTTCAATAAAAGCCATAATTAATATCATTCAAGGCAACTCATTGAGCCTCAATCTTATTGAAGAGTATAACGGATTACATGTGCACTGGGATGGATTTCGGGGAATCTCCTACCCTCATTATCCCAAATAGAGACCTATAGTCTGGCATGGAGAAACTATTTAGTGGAGTATCGGTATTCACTGATGGTGCAGGTATTTGTCTTCGTCAGGAGAACGTCAGGGAATCGTATAGGCTTTCGGATAGTTGTAGTATGTTTCAAATGGAAATTCTAGGTGTTCTTAAGGCCACGGAATTGATAGCAAGGAACATTGAAAAGAATAAAGAAATAACTCTGTATGTATATAGCCAGGCGGCGCTTAAGGCCCTGTAGGAAGACTCTTAGGAGATTGATGAGCGATTAGACTCTGCTGGGTACTGGGTCATTGTGAGATAGCTGGCCATAAAATAACTGATGAATAAGCTAGGAACTGGAAAATGGGTTCCTCCAGTCTTTGCAAAATGTGCGAAGATAATGAGGAAATAGTGGAGCATATTATATCTCACTGTCCATGTCTACAACTGAATAGGCAGAAATGGCTAGGCAGTCGATTTTTCGACGAATTGGAATTTGTATCAAGAATTGATCTAGGAAACTTAAAGGGATTCGACATAGGATTAGGATGGCTAATAGGCTTGGAGCGAACGCAATAGCGCGGTAGATCTTTCTTTGATCTTTTTTTGGTTATATTTTTCACCTTTCTTTTTCGCTTTCAGTACTTGTGTCGCTACTTCTATTTCTATTACTCCTACGAAGGGACTCACAATGAACCTCTAGGTCGCCGAGTGGATATACTGGAACTATCTAAGTACTTGTATAACCCTTCTATACCTACCTACCTATCTACCTATTGAAGAGGAAGTGATTGATCCTATGCCCAAGTAATTTTAAAAGTTACGTTTGTAATTTTATTTAAAATGCTAAATACAAATTTTTACAGCTTATCCTTGACGTCTGAAAGTATCAAGATTTGAATTCCTGTTCAAGAATCTAAAGATAAACAAGTAGACAACTAGCATGAAATAACGATTGGTTATTATCTTAGGAAAATTTATCATTTACCAAAATTATTTAAGAAGCTATAATTTATCGTTTAAATGATTGGTCCTTTTCCTGGAATTATGTATATTTCTTCTAAGCTGCTTTAATGTTTAAAATATAGTGTTTTTTGGACGTTTGTTACTTACTATTGAATCTCTTCATAAACTTAAAAAAGCTTTGATTTAAAACTTAATAAAATACTACTTTACCAAATTTGTACAACCTGCTAAAAGAACAAAAAAACATAATTGGATTTGTACCTGCATTACTAAAAGTGACCGCATGGGATATAATTTTAGTTTAATACAGAGCCTATGATTAATTTTTACTAGATTAATAAAATAACATATTAAAAGTACTAAAGATACCGATTAAACGTATCCTAGAATGATAAACCCTAAATAATTTCTCTATTTCTCTTTTTATACTACTAAAACAAAAACGCTTGGGAGCCACTTTGTGAATTACTAAAAGATGTATTCTTAGACTATCAAAAAGAGCTAAGTTTAACTTTTCTTTTGAAATACTAGAGACTCCACAAACTTCACATTTACATTTAAAATCTGTGTTTCTAATTGAGTTCACTAAGGGATTAGTGGATCTCCTTATGGATTGTTTTCTGAACAACTATTAAATCTCTTTTTAGAAAAAATAAGGATCTTTGCGACTGGCAAATTTAATATTTTAATAGCTACAAAAACACGTTCTTTTGAAAAAGATTAGTTCATTCCCTAGACAAACGATTAAATTTATTATTAAAAAATCGACTAAGGACTGCGCATGAAAAAATCCGTGCATGCAAATCTGCCTATAGAAACTAAACCAATGGACGATTTTTTTTTAAGTAACATTTTTATTAATGACTGTTATGTTCAAGTTCTAAACATAAAAGAATGAATTATTTCCTGTTGGTTTTTAAAGAAATATCTGATATTTTCCAGAATTATTCTAATTAAAGATTTTATTGTGTTTCGGTCGCTTTTTTTCTCGAATAAGTCTTCTTATTTTTAAACTCCATTTCATGCTGTGCTTTTAATGTATTTTAAACTATTTTTTACTAGAGCCCAATATCTTTCAATTGCAATGAGTTTCGGACAAACTCTTACAATTTCTTTGTTACAACTCTATTGTTTTGTTGTTGTAATGAGAAGAAGCGGGAACAGGCCAGAAAATAGCGGATACACTGTATTTTCTTAGGAGAGAGAGAGAAGTCTTTTCCAAAGGCACTAATTCACGTATAATTTTTAAGAATGAAGTGCTTCATTCCCGCTTCCTTCCAAAAACTTTCTTGGGAATTTTGATTTCTTTGATACACGAAATATTTCTGCCAAAATCCCTCTAGCATCTGCGACATAGAATTCCTGTACGAAAGTTTCACCGCCTATTATACAGAAATAAAATTTCTAAAAAAATTCGCCTGAAGTACTTTCACGTTATTTTTTACCTCCAAATTATTGCTTGCGTTTCTATTAGGATTTTTTTTCTTACTATATACGTCTTCAGGCTAGATTTCCTTTCAAATTTTCTGATAAAGATTCAAAGCAATTAACTTTTTGTGACACTTTTCTTCTAGAGATGAGGTGATTTTCTCTCAAAATCCTTTCTATTTTGTCTGAGTTCTACACCATTCAGTGATCATGACTTCTTTGTATAATATTATGAACCAAGAAACTGTATTTTGCGGCACAACATCCTTCCCTGCAATTATTTTATATGACCAATGTAAGATTTCATGAAAAATTTGAATTATGTGTTTAGGTGTTTTTTGCTAAATTTCCATTTTAAGAAAAACCAATTTTGCTATTACCATGAAACTTAGCACATGACTAGTGAGCATAATGGCAAAAACAAACCAGTTAACAGAATTATTAATTTTTCATCACATCAAAAGTTATAAGCCCAAGAGCATGCACGAATTTTTTCGTGTGCAGTCCTTATATGGTTCCTGGATTTACTTTCCTATAACACAAATATTCAGACAGATAATTTTTTCCTACTAAAACACCCATGATCCTATTTTTAATTAAGCTTGACGTTTATTAAATTTCTGTTCAAAAATTAATTTTACTTTAGTTTAATAAAACAACTCTATAACATTTCTTTGCAATGATTGTAATGTATTTTACAACTATATCATTCTTATCATTCCATTCCTCTAAAATGAAATAAAATCTATATGAAATGCTATTTATTTAAAATGTTTGTGTAAAAAATCATTTACAGGAATTGAAAGTTTCTTCTTTTAAATTTCATTTGCATTTTCTGTTGTATTCTCAAAGACACTACAAACCAAAAAGATGTTAGTTTTCATATTTTTTTCTTAATCATTGAAATGCTAAAATAATAAAAATAAACTATTGAAATGAATGCAACAATTTAAGGAAATTTTGGCAAAAAAATCTAAAGTATACAGGAGCTTTTGTTAAGAAATTTCCTGATACTTTGTTTAAATTTTTATTTAAGATTTTTTAACAAAATTTCTTTAAATTGTTTTTTCTGTATCTTTCTATTAAATCATAATTCAAAATTATAATTTTTTTGTTATGTATTTTTTTTTATTTTCTTTATATTTTTTTGTGAGATTCTGTGTGTACCTATAAGAGGAACAGCATCCGACGTTGTCGGCATGGATTCAGCAACAAGATTTAGAAAAACTGTTAGTGAGAGTAGTATAGTAACGCCTGAAATATTCATAAAAAAAGATTTTAATTGAAAAAAATAACACAACAGCAATAATAAAAGTAACACAAAAATAAAATATTAAAGAAAGTTTGCTTTCTGTTTTGAAAAAAAAAAAAAAAATTTAAGAAAATTTTATTTTAATTTAAATACTTAATTATATTTTTTATTTATAAAATATTTTGTTTAAAATTTATTATTAAATTTATTTTGTTTAAAAAAACCATTTAGAGCGTTGTTTTAAAGTTGATTTTAAGTTTAGTTTATTTAGGGTTTAGTTGTTGTTTTTTTATAGTAGAAAAATATATTTTAAAAGTCAATATTTTTTTGTTTGTTTTTTATATAAAGAAATTGTAAAGATACTGCTAAACTTTTTATTACTTGAAATCTAATTCAGTTACCAAAAATTAACTCTGTTTTCAGTTTATTATTTCATTATTATATTTCTATTTAAATTTTGTAGTTTTAATATAATTCAGCTTATTAAAAGCCAATTCAGCTAAATAATAAAATTGTTTTTACTCTTACGTTAACTATTCGAAATTTTTATAGTTTAAATTTAATTCAGCTAAGCAAAGATTAATTCAGCTTTGTAAAGGTATTTAATTCTATGTCTATTTTCATTATTTTTATTATATAAAGATTTCTTGTTTTTTATTTATTTTTTTTTATTTAAATTTATTTAGCTAAATTATTATTTAGTTTATAAATTTTTTAATAATATTTCGCCATTTAAGTTCAATTCAGCTGAGAAAATTAATTATTTCGATAATAAACTTTAGCTTTAATATTATTTTGAAATTTATTCCAATTTTTTCATTATTTAAATTCAATTCATTTAGTTTTTATTTGGTTTTTACTTTAACCTTTATTTTTAAAAATTTGTTTAGTTTTAATTTAATACAGCTAAGCAAAGATTAATTCAGCTTTGTTAAGGTAATTTAATTTAATTTAATTCTATGTCTATTTTAATTATTTTTATTATATAAATATTTCTTGATTTTTTTTTTTAATAATAATTCAGCTAAATTTTAATTTATTTAGCGAAATTATAATTTAGTTTATACGTTTTTTTAAATAATATTTCGTCATTTAAGTTCAATTCAGCTGAAAAAATTAATTATTTCGATAAACAACTTTAGCTTTGCTTTTATTTTGAAATTTATTGCAATTTGTTCACAATTTAAATTCAATTCAGCTAGTTTTTAATTCAATTCAGTGCAATTCAGCTGAAAAATTTGAATCGCTATTTATCTTTAATGTATTTTTTTTGTACTTTTAAATCATTTAAATTCAACTCAGCTGAGTAAAAATTTTAATATTTTAATAAATTAAGTTTTATTATCTGGGGACTCGGACTTAGAAAACTAATCAAGCTAGAAAATCAGCTTAAATTAATTTTTTGACCTATATTAAATTTTTTAAATGTAATTCAGCTGTAGCAAAACTAATTCAGCTGTAAAATTTAATTGTCTAGTTTTAACTTAAATTCAATTCAGCTGAGTAAAACTAAATTAAGCTGCGTAAAAACTTATCTGACAACTCAAAATAATAATTCAGCTGAAAATTAATCATAAGTTAAAATGGATTTGCTGATGCATATTTTATTTCAAATGAAATTCAGCTGAGTCATTTCAGCTTCAACTAATTTTCGATTTAAGTTTTTATTTTTTTGATAATTTATTATTTAACATATTTAGCTAAGAACACTTTACTGGTTTTTAAATTAATTTTGGTTTTTCCATTCTAAGGTAAAAGATTTTTATTATTTCGTTTTTTTTAACCTATCAAGCCAGATAAAAAAAAATTCAGCTGAAAAATTTTATTAGTTATACATTAAAATGGTTTTGCTGATGCACATTTGTATGTTCAAATTCAATTCAGCTGAGTCAAAACTAATTTATTTTTAAAATAAACTATTTTTATTACATATTTAGTTTTTTTAAACTATTAACTCAGCTAAAAAAATAATTCAGCTGACAAATTTCGTTAGTTAGGAGTTAAGATTGCTTTTCTGATGCATATTTATATTTTTAAATGCAATTCAGCTAAGTTAAAACTAATTCAGCTGCAAAATTTTATTGTTTTATTATTTGTTTAAGTAATTAATAGTATTTGTTAATGTTAAGTTTTCATTCAGCTAAAAAAAAAAAAAATAATTCAGCTAAGAATAATTTACTTGTTTAAGAGTAAATTTCAGTTTTTCGGTTCTGATATTAAGGTAAAGTGATATTCAGCTATGAACAAATAAGTACTTATATGAAATCTCATTGCTTAAATTATTTATTTAGGTAATTAAAATTATTTAAGATAAAGCATTCACATTAATTTAATTATTTACTGTTCAACTAAGACAAAACTAATTCATCTACGAGCATTTTTTAAGTATTGTTTTTAATATTTATAGATTTTTTAATTTAAATTTTCATTTAACTTAGCAACAAGTATTTTAGCTAAGAAGAATTTAGCTGTTTATAAGTTAATTTTTGGATTTAATGATTACGGTCTTAAGGTAAAATGCTATTCAAGAAGAAATGGGGATTTATTTGAAGTTATTTAATTAGCTAATTAAAAATTGATTAATGTAAAAAATTAGCTTCGTTATAAATTTATTCTAATTTTCACATAAATAAAATTTTTTAAATGCAATTCAGCTGATATGAAATTAATTCAGCAACGAAATTTTATTGTTTTTCTTAATTTTCTGAGTCCTGGTTAGATTCTGAATCGATCTAGCTATGTCCGTCCGTCTGTTGAAACCAGGATAGGACACGAACGAAGGGATATAGGGGCACAAATTTGGCACAAATATTTATCTCATTCAAGGTATTTGTTTGGTATTGAAAATGGGCAAAATCGGTTAATAAACAAAAATGTTATGGGCTAAAAATTAGAAACACATAATGTCCATTTCATACTTTTCTACTGATATTTCTTAAACAAAAGCATGTATGACAACGATATTTTGTATAAATAGATAGAGGATTGATATAAACTTGGAAACTCAAAATGGGCGTGGTCCGCCCACTTTACCGCCCACCACCCATATAAAGTGAAATGTCAACGAAATTTTGTACAAGTAGTTCAAGGATCAATGTAAATTCGAATACAAAAAATGGGCGTGGTCCCCCACCTTAACGCCCACCTCCTATATAACGTAAAAATTGGAAAAGTTGATGGTGGGTATATAAATTCGGTCAAGCCGAATATAACATTCTCGCTTGTTTTTTTTTATTATACCCACCATCAAAAAGATGGGGGGTATATTCATTTTATCATTCCGTGTGTAACATGTCGAAGGAATCATTTAAGACCCCACCAAGTATATATTTTCTGGGTCCTGGTTAGATTCTGAGTCGATCTAGCTATGTCCGTCCGTCTGTCCGTCTGTTGAAAGCAGGATAGGGCTCAAACGGGACAACGTAGGGGGACGAAATTTGGCACAAATATTTGCCTTATATAACGTTTGTTTGGGATTGAAAATGGGCAAAATCGGTTAATAAACAAAAAAAGTGATGGGCTAAAAACTAGAAACACAGGGTGTCCGTTTCATATTTTTCTGCTGATATTTCTTCAACAAAAGCATGTACGACAACGAAATTTTGTACGTATAGTTCGGGGATCGATATAAACTCGGGGTCCGCCCACTTTAATGCCCACTTTACCGCCCCCTCCCATATAACGTAATATTTGAAAAAGTTGATGGTGGGTATATAGATTCGGCCGGGCCGAATATTCGCGCTTGTTTTTTATTTTTTTTACTTACTTTATATTTTTTACCTAAAAATTTTTTTCATAACTTTGAAACTATTGATCGCATTAAAAACAATTGTACACATCATTTAAATATATTGTAAGCCAACATTTTTTTTAATTTAGTTTATCAAAATCGGACAAGTTGTTTTTGAGTTATGACAACATAAGTGGAGAAATTTCTCAAAAAAACTAAAATTTTGTGAAAATGAGCGAATTCACTTAATTGCGAATGAATTCGAAAAGAATAAATTCGAAAGAATCAATAGATTTTTATGGTCGATATCTCATTTTGTTGCTATTACATGTAATAAATCATAAAGTAATAAATCTGAACAGTTTTTACCGTTTTCGATTTTTAATGATTTTTTTTAAAACAAAAAAACTTGCTATTTTCACGTAAAATATATATTTTTTGTTTAATTTTTTATTATAACTCCGAAACTGCTGAGCCGATTGAAGCGAAATATACAAAGGGATTAATGGCTGTATTAATTTAATTTTTTGTAAAATTAGTTTGAAATTGTATAAGCTGAATTTTATTTATAAAATATGTGTAAGTTTTCAGCTAAAGGAATTTTAATTCAGCTAAGATATTTTAAATCTAAAAATAAATTAAAATAGCAGATATTTGTGGTGTTTATTTATATAAACAATACAGCTAAGTAAATTATTTTAAAAGCTTTTTGAATTTTTTTTTTTTAAATTTCTCAGCGAAATCTTTCTATAACTTTTTTTTGATATTAATTCGATGTCAATTAATTTTTCAATTTCTTTATTTTATTTTTCTTGACTTTTAAAATATATTTTTCCTTTTTATATATATATTTTTTTTTAATTTAAGAACTGAAAGCATATAAAAACATGCAGTTTTATTTTTAGAAGGAATTCGGTTTAGGGGGTAGTAAATTTTAACTTTTAAACTGCCTTGTTTTAGATTTAATATAAATTTGTTTCTTTATTTAGTTTAAATACACAATCCAGCATTTCCTCATTTCGCTACCGCTATAAAAAGCTGGTAAATTTTTTTTTTTTTTTTTTTTGCAATAAAAACGTTGACCTTTCAATTCTTTTACTTACAAGAAAAAAGGACTATAACAATTGTTTATTTTAATATTTTTCTTATATTAATACTTTTACACTTTTTATAATTTCAGCTGCAATAAAATTTTTCAATTAAAATAACTTATTTCCACTTAATTAATAAAACTTAAAATTTATAACTTTAAAATAAAAAAAAATTAAAAATTTCAACAAATTCTTTATAAAAAAAAATTTAAATAATAAATTTAATTTCATACATACCTAATGTTAGTTTTTCACCCGAATCAGGTGGCAAAGTAAATCCTAATAAAGCCATCGATGATATCAGCACACATGGTACAATTAAATTAAAAAAATAATATAACGTTCGCCTTCTTATTTGTATTGTAAATGTAACATCCACATATGGTTCCGGACAGCAGGCATATACAATGGTATTCTTTTTACCCGGCATAGCTGTTTAGTCATTCAATATCAGGCATCAGATGTTTTGAGGTTAAGGACAGATTTAATTGTGGGTTATACAGTGTGTATAGCAGTTTGTTGTTTCAATAAGGTTTTTAAAGCGGAAATGGTGTTTTTGTTGTTGATGACAATAAAATTAATTAGTAAAATTAAATTGTAAAAATATAATTAATAAATGTATCTTCTTTTTTTGGTTTTTACACTTAAGTATTGATGGTTAAAATAATTATTTTTATTTATATAAAAAATATACACATAAATTTTGCTTTAGTTTTATTTTAACATAAAAAATAATCAGAAACACATATACAATTACACAATATACATTAAGATTGTTGTCATTTATTTAATTGATTGAAAAAAATATTAAAAATAAAATATTAAATATCTACAAAATTTCAATAAAGCCTAAAGTATTAAAAAACGTTGAGCTATAAAAATGACAAAAAATAAACTTATAAACATGGCCATTGTAAAAGGAATTTATTGTTGAGGCTTATTGAAAAATTGTTGCTCTGCAATTTGTATACATTTTATAATAGTTAGCAATTTTTCCTAGTATTTTTTTTCATAATTCAATTTCATTTTTGGCCTTTAAATAGCCAACCAATTAAGACTTAAATTGTTGTGTATTTTTTTATATTTTTAATCATATTTATTGCCATCATTATTAATAAAAGTTTAATTGTTTTAAGAGGAAGATTTATATTGTTTATGGCTTAAATGTTATTAAAAATAGTAAATATAGTTGCTATAGAATTCAGCTGAAAGAATTTATCAGATTTTTTATTTTTTTTTTTTTTTTTCAATTAAAGGAAATTAATTAAATTGTATTATTAGTTTATTAAGGAAGTAAGTAGTGAGCTCGAATAAAATCAATCATTAGGAAACAGTTGATCCTAGAGTTTTGATTTTTATTTATTTAATTGATATTATATTACAGATCACAGTAAAATCACTACTTATGAACACGTGAACCTTTTTTTGTAACTCTACCATTAGAGATTTGATGGTTATTTCGGTCACTTTTTTGGAACAGTTTGTCCATTTCCTTTTTAAATCTATATACTATAAAAGAGTAACGTTACTGAATGATTGACTGATTGACTTACTTACTGATTCATCACCACACAGTCCAAATAGTTAAAGCTAGAAAGATGAAATATGGACTTTAGATTGGTCTCTTATCAAATATCTCTCCTATCGAATATTTAGGGGGTAAAAAAGGATAAATTCGATAGCCTTATATCTCCTAAACTAATAAAGACACAAAAAGTCTAATATATGTTGTTATTAGAGTATTCATTTTACTCGACTTTTTCATTGTTCGAATAATCAAATAACTCGAAAATGCAGTTTTTAAATTACTTGAATAATATAGTAAATCTTTTGAGCTACTCGAGTTATTCGAGTAAATTGTACATAAAAATTTTACGAAATATTAATCTAAAACCTCATAAAATATATATATTCTGGGTCCTGGTAAGATTCTGAGTAAGCAAAAGAATGTCCGTATAATTAGTTCAAGGCTACGACACGAAATTTGGTACAGAAAAGGGGTGTGATCCTAACAATTAACCGTCCGCATTATACGGTAAAATTTTAATAAAATTTGCAGATGGTTGGTATATAGATTCTGATTGTTCAACATCAGATGAATTCAAGGTATTATTCAGCAGTGGAAATGAGGAATATTTTGGTAGAGGGAATTGAAAACGCCTTTTACATAAGCACATTTAGCACAAAAAAATTATTGAATTAAATTCAGCCCATATATATATGTACTTGTCTGCCTTGTAGTTTAATGTTAAAATTTTTATAAAGAACTTTATTTTTATATCGGTATTCTGCATTTAAATCGACACATAAGGCTTTATGAATTTTCTGACAAGGTTTTCGCAGCAAGAACTTGATCGCAAAATATGTATAACATGTACAATAATTCTATACACATTTTCGATCTCTCTCGCGGACCCCCTTGAATGTTGCTACGGGCCACTAGGGTCTACGGAACCCATTTGGAAATCCTTGCTCTACACCAAACTGAGAATTTATTGGTATATTGACTATGTACTTTCATTCGTAGAACCAAAAATATGTTTTTCCAAATCAAGTTTAAAATCCTCCAATTTATTTCTTATAAAATATTAAATATAAAAAAAGGATAATATATTTCCTATATCCTTCTCAAATTATAAAAACTAAAAAAAAGCTATTTGAATTTTACATTATAAATTATTTAAGCGACGTTTATATTTTTGTGATTGAAAAACGACCTTTAACTACGTGTTGTAAATTAGGCATATATTCAGTTTCTTTTACTAAATACAATTTAATTGATAAATTTCTGAATTGTGGTGCCACTTTTCGATTTTAAACATTCTAAAAAAAATCTTAAACATTGTTTTCAAGCTAAATTTTTTAAAAAACTAAAATTAAAACATCCTAAAAACTAGTAAAGAAAAAAAACATTTAAAATATTTTTTACTCGAATTATTCGATTAATCGGCATAATTTGCTCGAATAAATTTTTACTCGAAATTCTTGATTTAAATTTAATCGAACAATTATTTGATTTTAATTTGTCGATTAATCGAACAAACAATATTCGAGTGAATACCCTAGTTGTTATTCATTTAAAAAACAATCGGACCGATGTCTGGTACGTTGAAATTTGGCTCTTTTAGGGAGAAAATGGGTAAAAACGTTTATCAAATTAGTACCTTATCTAAAATTGGCGAATACAAGTTTGGTATTCGAACGTTTAAGGGGTACAAATCGTACCTGTTTTTGGTACTTTCTTCACAAAATATATATATTTTTTCTTTTTACTGACACATACATATGAATATTTTAACATTAGATTCCAGTACAATTTACAAATTCATTTGAATACAATCTTTGTTATACACAAGGGGAATAAAATATACCAAAAAGGCGATAAAATCGGAAAATTAAATTTTATTAAAATTAAATAATGGATTTTTTTTTATTATATTAAACCTGGAAACATGAACTTAAGTATATGCAGTCCTAAGCACTGAGGTTCCAAAACGCTTGTTTTTAATAATTCAGTAACTAAAGAACCGTTAGAGTTATCTCAAAAAAATTTCACATGGTCAGAGCTGAGGTGTTTTTCGAGGAAGTGGGTGGCCCTCCAAAGCTGCCAATCTGTGGTATGTAATTTTTTTGAAAATCGCCAAAAATTAATTTATGATATGACAGAAAATAAATTTTATATATAGATAGTCTTTGCCGCACAAATGTATGAAAAATATCATAATTTGGCTAGTGGAGGCCAAGTTTCTATTTAATTTTAAGCAAAACTATAAACTTTGTATACAAGTATTTGGTATTTAAGAAAACGCTAGAATATGGAGGTTAATAATTTATAAAAAAAGTGCAATTTAATTTGATAGCAAAATTTCTTTTAAAGTATAAAAAACATAAAATTTATATTTGAACTTTAATAAGAATTAAACGAATGGTGATATTTTATTGTAATTTTAGTTTTAAATTAAAAAAAATTCCCACTTTTTTAAATGAAAAAACTTAAAATCCCAATCCGTATAAAACGTGTTAAAAAATTAACTTTTTTCATTGAAGTGGTCACCCTGTCGTTATAAGGGGCCTCCGTCAGAAAATATTTTTTGGGTGTATACCTTACATATAGAGCTTAAAAATTAAAATAATTTTAAGCCGATCCCAGCTAAGCGATTTGAGAACATAACAAAAAATTAAAACCAAAAAATTTCCAAAATTGACAAAATTTGGATAGGGCTTGTGGTCAGACCTTTGCCCCAAAATCCTCCGGATTTACTTTACACGTATTTACATTAAGATTTCTTTTGAAAACATTAAACAAATGATCTATTAAATAAAATGAGAAAATTTCTAGGGGCAATATTAAGCCCGCCAAGTTAATAAAAAACTAAAAAAACGAGGCTAAAAATGAGGTAAAAATTTTTTTCGACCCGAATATCTCTTGAACTAAAAGAGATAACCTACAAGTGTAAGCGTATTTTTAGAGATTTACAAGGACTATCTATATTTAAAATTTCATTCCTGTCATATCATAAATGAATTTTTGGCGATTTTTCCAAAAAATTACATACCCGAGATGGGCAACTTGGGAGGGCCATCCTCTTCCCCCTGACCCGCTAGGGGCCTGTACACCTCCAGATCAACTTTAAAGCACCTCAGCTCTGATCGTATGAAATTTTATTGTGATACCTCTAACGGTTCTTTAGTTACTGAATTATTTAAAAAAAAAAGCTCACTGTGCTGAGTGAGAAGTCACAAGAGGGAACTTTGTAGTACTTTTTTGTTCTTCTAAAGGTACTTTTCGAGTTTTCTATAATATTAAACCTTCAAATATGAAATTAAAAAGTGAATTAGAATCCAGAAAAGAGGATTTTTGGTACCTTTTCGTCCTTCTAATGGTGTTTTATAAAATATTGAACCTGGAGATAATTTATATTTAAGGTATTTTTGAATTTTTATACTTTATGTTATTTAAGTATATGGTCCTAAATGAAGGAGAATCCATAAGGGAGTACTTTCATTATTATAATATTACTCTTTGAATTTTTTGTAGTAATAAACTTTCAAACATGAATTTAAAGATAAGTAGTTCTGTTTTGCGAATCCACAAACGCTAATAGTATATTTTGGTAGTTTTTGAACTGCTCACACGGGAGTTAAGAATCATAGTTCAATTTTAAGGGTTTTTTTTTTCACTTTTGGTATTTTATTTATTTTTTTTTTTTTTAATAAAAAGGCTACCGTTTTATCTATATAGGAGTATTGCATGATCGGGTTAAATGCTATCTATATAAAAGTGAATCTGTGTTTGTTAGTCTCTTTTTGAATTTTATTTCGATGCTTTTATTTATTTCATTACAATGGGGTAGCGAAGCGCACTGTGTTTAATCTATTATAAATATTATTAAACAAACAAAAAAAAAAAAAAAAAATAGTTATAAAATTATAATTTAAAATTAAATTTGAATTTATATTATAGTATATTTTTATTTAAGCTCGTATTAATCATAAATTCTACTTGAAAAAAAAAAAAAAAAAAAAAAAAAAAAAATGAGTTTGCTTTTAATAAAATGCCCTTCACCCTCTATTTAATTTGACAATCTTTTTCATGTATAATACAAAAGAGGGTAAAGTGCAGAATTAAGGCAACATTTAAGGTAATTAAATTAAAAGTCTGCATTATTCAGGGACATTTAAAGTATTATTAAACATTATTCCTTTTACAATGTCCACAATAGAATACAAAATTCGTATGGTTTTCTTGCAAACTAAAAATATTAATTATTATGAACAAATAAATTAATCATAATTTTAAGTAATTTAAAAAATGTAAAAAATCACTATGAAATATTAAAAAAAAAAATTAATTCAAGCATGCACTAAAATGTTAAATAAAAGGTAACGAAATTATTAAAACATTAAATGACATGAAGTTTAAACTAAATTAATAGCTAATAACGGAAAAGCATTATTTTGTAGAACTATGGTTTTCAAAAATTAATATTAATATATTAAGTAGTAGTGCATTTTAATATACTTAATATACTAAAAGCTTTTTGATTCTGTTCGTCAACAAATTTAATAGAAAATACAATACATTTTAATAATTTGATACCGATATGGTGTCAACTTGATGCCAATTTGATACCAATTAGGTTCGATAAGATTTAAACACGCAGTATTGAATTTGAACACACAAGGGAAAGATTCTTGATTGATACAGAATTGTATTGTTTTCAACATGTATGCAGTCTTTTTTTTGGTGTATTTAGTAACCAATACTAATGAAGTTAGAATGGTTAAATGGGATGTATTTTAAAATTAAAGTCTGTTTTTTAAACTTTACTTTTATTTTATTTAATTAAACTATTTCTCATCTCAAGAATTATTCTTCACTTTATATATCATTTATAGTATGACTGCAGATACCCAGAAGATATGTTTTTTACATGTTATTGAGATTTAGAATTGTTTTCTTTTGTTTGAAACTTTAGATAATTTAGCAATAAATTGCTTTTAAATATTAAGTAGGATATAAGTAATAAATTTATAAAAATTCTACAAAAAGTACTACTTTTACTGAACTCACTATTATACTATTAAACAACTAATAAAATAAAACATGCAAAAATATATTCTAAATATTCAAAATTAAAATATTTTAATGTAAAATATACAATGATTTCAAAATGATTCTTAGTTATGATTTGTCGTTAGTGATGTCATGATATTAAATTAAAAAAATAATAATAATAAAATAAATTAACAAAATATAATTAGTAATGAGTAATAAATAATTTAATAATGGCTAATTAAATAGTAAGTTGAAAAAAAAAAAAAAAAAAAAAGAATAAAAAAATTGTGAAATAAATATTTGAATAATATAAAAAAGCTTGTATTTTTTATTTAAAGAAGATATTAATTGATCCACCGTAATATTTATAAACAATGATGAATTAATTGTTAAACTAACTAACTGACTAAAGTTATCAGTTAAAAATATCATTTATAGTTAAGTTTTGTTTTAGATAACAGGTCAGTAGCTAAAGTGTAATTGTAATAAGAGAAATTTAGTAAGAGATTTAGCTACTAGTCTGTTTTGTTATGTTTAATTAGTTTAAGGAATTTAGTAAGAGATTTTTTAGAATTTAAGATATACACTCCACTTAATAAGGTTTTTAAAGATACAAAAAGTTTTTTTTTTCTAAATTCTACACATTTAAAACAAAAGTTTACCATAATTTATAGGAAGGGAACCTGAAACTGAAAGGGAACCTGAAACAGGAAAGGAACCAGAATTGAACTGGAACAAAAATAGACTTAAAGCAGAGCTGAACTAGAACTAGAACAGAACTAGAACTAGAACAGAACTAGAACTAGAACAGAACTATAACAGATCTTGAGCAGAACTAGAAGTAGAACTAGAACAGAACTAGAACTAGAACAGAACTAGAACAGAACTAGAACAGAACTAGAACAGAACTAGAACAGAACTAGAACAGAACTAGAACAGAACTAGAACAGAACTAGAACAGAACTAGAACAGAACTAGAACAGAACTAGAACAGAACTAGAACAGAACTAGAACAGAACTAGAACAGAACTAGAACAGAACTAGAACAGAACTAGAACAGAACTAGAACAGAACTAGAACAGAACTAGAACAGAACTAGAACAGAACTAGAACAGAACTAGAAAAGAACTAGAACAGAACTAAAACAGAATTAGAACAGAACTAGAACAGAACTAGAACAGAACTAGAACGGAACTAGAATAGAACTAGAACAGAACTAGAACTGAACTAGAACTGAACTAGAACTGAACTAGAATTGAACTAGAACTGAACTAGAACTGAACTAGAACTGAACTAGAACTGAACTAGAACTGAACTAGAACTGAACTAGAACTGAACTAGAACTGAACTAGAACTGAACTAGAACTGAACTAGAACTGAACTAGAACTGAACTAGAACTGAACTAGAACTTTTTTTTTTTTTTTTTTTTTTTTTTTTGAACTAGAACTGAACTAGAACTAGAACTGAACTTGAACTGAACTAGAACTAGAACAGAACTATGAGTTGAAATAATTTTGATAATTTTTACTTTTTATTTTTATTATAAAATTAAAATTTTTATTAAATTTTCATTTCTATTTTAAAGTGTGGAGTGTATATTTTAGTCGGTTAAACCGATTTGGTAAATTAAATTTTTTTTTATTAATTTTTTGTTTTAGTTAGAAAATTAAAAGTTTATTTTAGTTGTTTTTTTTAATAGTTTTTCAAAATAACATATAAAACACATAGAAAACTTAATTAATAAAGCAACATAGACAGACAGTTAGTAATAGAATTTAGAGAACAGATAGTGATAGTAAAACAGTTAAAGACAGTTAAAAAGATTTTTTTTTTTTTTTTTTTTGGAAATTTAAGAAAAGAAAGTAATAAATTACTAACCGATTAAATACCATTCGCCATTTGTTATAAAATCGGAAAGATCCCCTCCATCTTCGGAATTCAAAACCAAATCCAACTGTGTTTGATATATTTCATTTGGTATTGAAACATTTATCAACACAGGCAAAAACATATTTTCCAGCATTTTTTTAAAGATTTATTTTTTATTTTTTAATTTGTAGTTATTTTTTTTTTTTTGATGTTTTGAAAATCAAAGAAATTGAAGAAAATATGTTTTTGTTAGTTTTAAGATTAAAAAAGAAGTTGTTTTGTTTATTTTTTTAAGTGATTGTGTATAAATTTGCTAAATATTTAAATAAATTAAAACAAAAACTAAAAAGAATATTTTACAATTATTATTAGAAATAAAAAATAAAATAAATTAAGTATTTTTTGTTAAAAAATATATTTTGTTTTTTATTAAAGCAAAATATATTTCCTTGCAAAAGTAAATTAATAAAAAAAAGTGTTAGTGTTAAGTGTTTATAATTTCATTAAGAGTCTTTACAAACGTTAAAAATTTTGTAGACTAATTTTTTTTCTTTAATTTTTAGTAAACAAAATTTTTAATTGTGGCTTTTTAGCGTTTTTTGTATTATTTTTCTTTCAATTTTTGGTTGCCATCATGCAAAATAGTTGAAATCAAATTTTTTCTGTGTTTTTTTTTTCATTCGCATTTGTCTTAATTATTGCTTTGCACAAATCAATAGGAAAAAAATCATTTCTCACATGATTCCAATCAGGACCTTTTGTTTCGGTTTTTTTTTATTTTTCTTCTGATATTCGGTTTATTTGTTTGTGGTGGTTTTATTATTTTTTTAGAAATTTAATTTGTAGGATCTCTTTTTTTCTAGGTGTTTCTGTTATTTAGTGTTGTTTAGTTTTATATAGATTTGGAAAAAATGTTAATTAAAAAATATTTTTTTTTTTCTAAATATTCTATACAACACTAAAACTATTTGTGTTAGAGTTTTGTTTTTTAGTGTGATTTGTTTGTTTATTTGTATTTTCCTCTTCATATAAAATTTCAATTGAAAAATAAATCTGGTTTTGCAATTCACAAAAACGCAGTGAATTGTTATTAATTTGTTTTATATTTTTTTTTTGCTTTCAGTTTTAGGCTAAACAAAAATTATAAATAAGAGTATTAAAAAAAAGTGATTGAAATTCAAAAAAACTTAAAATCGAGTTAAAGCCATAATTATAGAAGACTGTGGTGTGTAGTAAAATTAAGTTTCAAAAATTATGAAGCTTTGTATAAAAAAAGCAGTGAGAATAGATTTTAATGATTGCTTTATGGATGTTTCTTTTTTTCTTTTAGAGAAGAGATCAAATAAAAGGAAAAGTATTCTAGACGAAATATGTAAGGATCGATCAAATTTGTGACCAAAAGTGTTTAATTCTGCGATCACCCTTCTTTTAGGATAAAGTTTATGCAATAAAATATTTAAGTTTAAAGTTACCTTTTATAAAAGTGAACTAAAACTTCTATTAAAAAAATTAAGTAGGACATTTCTACTATAAGGAAATTTATATTAAATTTTTTCTATAAACAAATCTTAAAGAGAACTTTTTTTAAAAAAAATGTAAAAAACTTTTTTAATAAAATAATTTTTGAGATATTTTTGTTTTTAATATAAAAATAACAAATTTGTTTTATAGAATTTTTGAATTTTTATAGAAAATTTTTTTATACAAAATTATTATAGTCATTCCTAAAACCAACCAGCTGATTTTCTCACCTCTTCCAAATTTGATAATATTTGGCACAATTATTATTCTTGTCAAAACTAAGGCTAATTAAAAATTTCAGATAATTTCATCAAGTGGTTCGCGAAATATTTTCTTCAGGTCAAATTTAGAGAATTTTTATTATTAAAAACTTATAGGATTTTTTTTTTCTAAAAAAAAAGAATATATAGAAATTTATGTACTAAATTTTTGCAGAAAATTTGACTTTAAAAATGTTTTTGTAAGAATTTTTATTTTATTTTATTGATAGGGAAGTCGATATAAAGATGTCTATCTGTCCGTTTGTCTGTTGAAATCAGCTTTTAGAAAGGCCCAGTTATGGGATATATATGTCTTATACAACAAATTGTAAGAAATATTTCTTTGAAGAACTCTAATAAAAATGAGCGAAATCGGTTTATAAACAACCGAGATATAGCCAAAAAACCGTAGATGCCTCCAAAAATCGTTTTTATTGCCGGCTTTTCTAAGCTTCTATACAAGCTAACGACTTTGTTTTTGCACGAAAAATTCAGAATAATTTTTCAAAATTTTTGCTGAATAAATAAAAAAAATAGGTCCATTAGTATCTGAGATATCGGCCAAAACGCGTTTTTAGACTTCTTGAAGCTCTAATATAAGCTACGGGTTTTGTCCTAAATATTTTTCGCTTTTTTGAATCGAACAAATCGGTTCATAAACAACCGAGTTATTGGCAAATCTTTTTATATTGTCGTTTTTACTACAACAATAAGCTACATCGAATTTGTTTTTTTCAACTTTTTGAAGCCTCTGCATAAGTTTTTTAGAATTTTTTTGCTGAGAGAATGAACTCAATCCGTCCATTGGTATCTGAGATATCGGCAAAACGTGAAGGGTATAAAAGATTCGTCCTCGTTTTCTCTAAAAGGTGTTACAGGAAGTTGTTTTTATATACAAATTTTATAAGACATTTTTTAGTAAAAAAAATTAAAAGCAAAATTTTTTCTATAAAAAAAAATTTTTAGAAATGTTCTCTATAAAAAATATTCTTTAGAAATGTTCTATAATTTTTTTTTTTTTTTTTTTTTTTTAGAAAATATTCTATAAATATATTGTTTCTATAAATATCTTTTATAGAAGATATTTTGTAAGAATTTTTTTCATTAAAAATTTGTGAAAATTATTTTCTGTAAACAAATTTTTTTATAAAAATTAATTTGGATTCTTTTTTTACAAAAATTACTTTGATTTTTTTTTTTATAAAATTTATTTTGAGATTTTTTTCTATAAAAAGTTAATAAAATTTTTTTTCTATAATTTTTATTTTAATTATTTTATGATAATTTTCTTTCCTTAAACAAATTTTATAGGAAATTTTAAGGAACCTTTTTTGTAAAAAAAAAAAAAATTCTATAAAAAATATTTTATAGAAAGTATTCTATAACAATCTTTTATAGGAAATCTTTAAATGTAAATTTTTTCCATAGAAAGTTTATAGAAAATTACTGCTTGAGAAAAATTGTCTAATAATTTTACTATAAACAAATTTCTATAAATTTTGTTCTAAAAAACTGGGTAAATTTTTGGATATTTTGCTAAAACAATTTTTAGGTATTTTTTTTTAATATTTTGTTTACGAAATTTTTTCTTTTAATAAACAGAAAAGTACTTTTTTTTATATCAAAATGTGTCAGGGGAAATTTCTGCTATAAAAATTTTAATGAACTTTTTTTTAGAAAAAAAAAAAATTGATAAAGGAAACTGTTTGTATAAAAAAGTTTTTTCAGAAATTTTTCTATAAAAATCATTTTTATAGGAAATCTTAAAATTAAGTATTTTAATTTTTTTATGATAATTTATGGTAAAAATTATGGTAAAAAAATATAAACGAAATTTTTCTATAAAAAATGTTTTTTAGAAAATATTCTATAAAAATCTTTTTTCTATAAAAATCATTTATAGGAAGTTTTTCTATACAAATATTTTGTAAGAATTTTTTCAGTAAAAATTTATAAAAAATATTTTCTCTAATGAAATTTTTCTACAAAAATTATTTAGGATTTTTTCCTATAAAAATTATTTTGGAATTTTTTTTTATAAGAATTTTTTCTATAAAAATTAATTTCGATTTTTCTTCATAAAATACAAATTTTTTTTCTATAATTCCTTTTTATTTAATAAAGATTGTCTTCATCAAACAAATTTTATAGGAAATTTTCTATCAAAAAAAAATTATTTTTTTTTTATAGAAAAAGTATAAAAAATTACAGCTTGAGAAAAATTGTCTTTAATAAATTTGCTATAAAAAAATTTCTATAAATTTTGTTCTAAAAAACTGGGTAATTTTTTTGCTATTTTGCTAAAAAAATATTTAAAAAGTTTTTATAGGTATTTTTTTGTTTAAAAAATATTTTGTTTAAGAAATTTCTTTTGTTAGTTTTTATAAACAGAAATTAAAATACTTTTTTTTTGTAACAAAAGGTATCAAGGGAAGTTTTTGGTATAAAAATGTTAATGAACTTTTTTTGTAAAAAAAGAATTGATAAAGGAACTGTTTGTATAAAATAGTTTTTTCAGAAATTTTTCCATAAAAATATTTTTTTTACAGAAATTTTTATAGGAAATCTTTATATATTTTTTAAGAAAACTTTTTTAATTAACATTTATTTAATAAACATTTAGAAAAATTAATTTGGATTTTTTTTTTCTAAAAAGTTTATACAAAATTTCTTCTATATTTTTTTATTTTAATTTTAATTTTTAAATTTAAATTATTAAATTAAATTTTAAAAATATATTTAAAAATTTTCTGTAAATAAAAATTTCTGCTTTAAATTTTTTTAGAAAGATCTTTCATCTATAAAATTTTGAAGGTAGACGTGATTAACTGTTTTTTTCAATACTCTTCTAAATATTTCACTGTGAGTACTTTATGTGATAACTCTCATATTTTCTTGGAATTGATCAAAGAATTTTTTCTATGTCATAAACATGATAGTAAAGATCAAGATTTTACAACATATGTTTTAATAAATTTCTTTAAAGTGTAACAAAAATATCACTTGTGCGCAATACTCCTCATGGGGTATATTTGCCAAACTGCTGGTAGTCCGATTTAGTTTATCCTACAGGAACGTCGTAATCAGACTCTTTAGTGTTAATTGAATTCAAACAAAAATCATTAAGTGATTTTCTTATGTATATATTTTGGGTCACCTTTGTTAATTGAATTTTTATTTATTTTATATAAATTCAATCAAACATATTAATTTTTTTTTCAAATGATGTATTAAAATAAAGTAAAAAACCATCATAGATAGGAAAACGAATCTGCTCCCATCACTTGGCGAATCTACCCCATGGGATGGGGTAGTTTCGACGTTTTTGGTCACTTCACAAATTCTCAATAAAAATTAACTTAACATGAAGATAGTCAGGATCAAAAGGGCTTAAATATAAGCCAACATATCAAGGTTTTTATTACTAAAGAAAGTTTATTGATATCTTGAACCGTTTTGAAAATACAGCATTTTAAACAAAAAAGTGACGAATGCTCCCCAGTCTACCCTACATATTTTTATAAGAAATAGAAAATTTGTTCTATAAAAAAATATTTGTTAGGAAATTTTTCTGACGAAGAACCTTTTTGTCTGCAAAAATATTTTGCGCAAAAAATTTTTTCTATTATAATTTTATACGAAATTTTTTCTGAAAAACTTTATTTTTTTATTTATAAATCTGCAGGAAATTTTGTCTGTAGGTTTTTTATACAGTGCGCGAAATAACCTAAGTATATACAATAAAAATATAAGAAAAACCACTTTATTTATTTTATATCCAAAAAGTATGTTCCACGTTTTATTTTGAACTATTTGCAGTTACATATTTTGACACTGAAATTATAAAACTTAAGATCACTGTTAAGAAATAGGATGCAATTGAAAAGAGTAGAACGAAATAACCTAAGCATACAAATTATTTTAGCTTGTTTTTTTTTTTTAATTATATACAATTTTATAGCGGTTTAATAGTTGTTACAGCTAATTGGATTCCTTATAACATATTCCAATAGTAAAGGCATTGATAAAGAAGTCTGTATGCAAAATATACGTCAATATTTCATTATTATTGTCCATGAATTTTTTTAAGGCCTTTATAGTGTTAAAGCGGCTCCTTTCAGCAAAAACTGTTTGGCGTATAATTACTCGCATCTCTCGGACAAAGTCAGGTCTATGAAAAACTGGCTCATGTCCTATTAAAACAGTTTTTTCTGCAAACAATTTTTTTTTTATTAACTTTTAATTTTTGAAGAGGTGACATCTCGGTGAAATGTATGGACCAAGTTACAATTATCCTTTTTGTAATAAAAGGAACGTTTATCATAAATTTCTGTACTTATAAAACCCTTTAGGAATATTTTATTGTAAGTATTTGCACGATATTCTATAATTTTCTCATCCCGCGGTTTATTTTGTATCAATACACGAAAGAACCATCTGGTAATACAAGTTAAATATTTTATTGTCACTAAGAACAACCTCCAATTTTTGTCCAAAAATGGTTAATTTCTGGCGAACGACAGTCTTGGTGCTTTGTGAGAGTACAAAGATTTAAATTTTAGTATCCCATTTCGCATACTATATGTTGGTATATAATTTTTAAATGTATGAATACGACTCAAAGATAATATCAGTTTAAAAATGGTTCATATTTAGCGAGGCGATACTTCTTTTTTAGTGCGAATTCTTTTTATGTCCATAATATTCTTATTAAAATTTTTTTATTTCTTTTTTCAGGACAGTTTTTTCGGTAACTTTCGCATTTGTTTGGACACATAAATATGATAAGCTTTATTTCGGATTAGTTTTCAGATATTTGAAAAAAAAAAAAAAAAAAAAATTCAGCCACATATTCTGTATGCTGTCAACCTGGCGGACTGTTATTTAATTCAATACGTTAAACGGGACATTTCGTTAATTACTGTTACATTAATACAATGAAACATTTTAAATCATACAGGGTTCAATTACTAGGGAAACATTAATACCAAAATGTGTTATTTTAATTAAATGCTGACTAATGAATCATGATTATCTCAAAATTTTATTTTGCATGCTTAGGTTATTTCGTTCGGAGTTTTTAAAATTTTTTATATTTTTCCAAATAAACCATATAAAATATTACATTTTCCATAAACCTTTTAATGCACTTAGATTGCAGTGTCTAAAACGATAATTCATATTTTAAATTTATTTATAGGTAACAAAATTTGTAAACTTTTACTCTGTATGCTTAGGTTTTTTCGTGCACTGTATAAAAGATATATATAGAATACTTTTATTTTTCTATAATTTTCCATTATTTTTTTCTATAATTGTAGGAAAAAATTCTATAAAGGAATTATTGCAAAATCGTTCTATAAAAAAAAAAAAATTAATAAATTTATTAAAAATTATTACATAAAAAGAATAACTGAAATATAAAGGGAACTTGAAACGATCTGGACTCTTTTATTTTTACCGAAACTGGTATAAAAGTGTTTTATATGATTTAAATTTAATACACCTTTTATTTGATCTCTCTTCTTGCTCTTTTTCTCTCATATAATTGTGATTAATGTTAATGTATTTGTTTTAATGTAATTTTCTTTTTTTCTTATTTGTTAAGATGTTTTGGTAGTTAGTGTTTGTTTTATTTTTTTTATCTCCTTCGTTTTTATTGAGATTTAAATTCTTTTTTTTTTTTTTTTATTTTTTTACTTGTAGTTGTTGTACTCATGTTTAGTATGTTTAATATATATATTTTATACATAAACATACACACACACACACACTTTACCTGATTTCCATCATAAGTCCAACTACCGAATTTCATTTCGCAGTGTTGGTCATCGAATGGGAACCACGTGATGTCTATCTTGCATGTGCTCTTGAAGATACCAGGGGGCACGTACAGACAACTGCCGTTATGTTTGACCACAATGTTGGTGTGATACGTGCCATCGAATCCCTCATCCGCACTAAAGTTTATATAGTTTTGTTTTTTTGTTTATATATATATTTTTTTATTTTGTATATACATAAATATATAGTTTTATAACTTTATTTTTTTCTTTATACTTATATAGAGAATTTATAATTGTAATTTATAGTAGAGGTACTTATGTTTTTAAGGGGAAAATATATATTTATTTTTATTTAGTTATGATTTATTTTGTATACATACAAATAAAAAAGGGAATTTACTAGACTTAAAGGGTTTAGTTTATATAAAGATACTTAGTTTATGATGATTTTTTTTTTTTTAAATGGATACTTAAGTTTTATTAAGATAAATTATAAAGATATTGTATAAAAATACTTAAATACCTAATTGTTTATGATGCTACTTAAGAAAGGAAACAAGGACTTAATTATAAATAGAAAATATAAATAGTTTGAATAAATTAATTTTCTATTTATATTATTATTTATTAAAAACTTATGTGAATGTTATTCCTCAAAAGAATTATTAATAATGCTTTCAGTTTTGGTATATAAAATAATTTTTTTTTTTTAAATATTTTTATTTCAGTACATTTTAATAATAGTAAATTTTACCTCTTTAAATCTATTTCAAGTTATGTCTTCTATTTGTTATGTTGCTTTTTTATTCCCCAAAATATTTTTTATCACTTCTATATAATTTAGTAAAAACATATACACTCAATTCTTCATAAATCATTTTTATTACATTGACCATGTTAAATGCGCCATATTGTTTCCGCTCAGTTTATTTTTTGTGGCCATATTGTTTAAAATTTTTGTGCGGGTATATTATTTAAACATATACACTCGTTTTTTTTTTTTTTTTGCTCTAACAAAAAACCTTAATAAAATTGTTCACAAAAATACAAAAAATAAATAAACTATATAAAAATATTGCCCAAAGTATTTTTGGTTTTCACCAATATCCCATAAATGTATGCATTATTTTGAAATATTTTATTGAAATATTCAGTTATTTCAATTACTGAAGAAAAGCCCTAAAGGTCAGTAGGTTGCTAGTTTTTATAAAACAACTACATATTGACTTGACTGGTTATTTAAATTGTCAATTATTGTATTTAATATAACCAAGTTCCTAATAGGTTTGTACATATAAAAGTTTAAATTTTTTAAGCCCCCAATTATGCCTGTATATGATTGTTAATATAGACTCATGCTGACTTAAGGTAATAAATTATTATTAAGCGGTTTTAGTTTTTGCATGGATTCCTCACAAAGACTTGTTGAACTATTTTTGTCATAAATATATGTACTCAACATTTGGGGTCATTTGCATTTCCGCTCAATGCATTTATACCCAAATTGTTTGTAGCATTTTGTATTTCATATTAAAGATTTATGAGTGATTTGGGATTTGATTATATTTGCAGTTCTTCATGGTAGTTTTTCAATAGGCATTTCAATGATTTTTGTATTATTGTTTATTTATTGGTATTTTACTTTAGTTGGTGTGTGTTTTTTTGGAGGATGAATAATTAATTGTTAACCAACAAATTATCGATTAGTGTTGGTCATAAATTAGTAATCAGTCACATACGATGACGTATGATGAATATTAATTTGGTAGGCACAATTAATATTAATCATACGCATCGTTGGGGCAGTTTGTTGGTTTGAATTTAATGAGGTAATTAGCTAATCGACATAATAATAAACATTTAATTAAAATAAAACAATCACAAAACTAGAACTGTACTAGAAAAGAACATAAAATGAATTCAAACTGTTTCAGAAGAGCTAGAACTGAGCTAAAACTGAAATAAAATTTAACTAGAAAATATCTAAAACAGAATTAGAACAGAACCAGAACAGAACTAGTAAAGAACTAGAACAGAACTAGAACATAGCTAGAATATAACTAGAACAGAGGTAGAACAGAAAAAGTAAAATTAAAGTCAAAATGGCTATGAAGTCCAAAAATACAGAAAATAAAAGTGTTGTAATCTTCGGTGCAACTTATTGTACCGGCGGCTTACTTTGAGCCGGCTCAGCCGTTTATGCAGATACATGATTTTGAGCCGGTCGGCTTGATTTATGCTAGAACTGAACTAGAAATGAACTAGAACTGAACTAGAACTGAACTAGAACTGAACTAGAACTGAACTAGAACTGAACTAGAACTGAACTAGAACTGAACTAGAACTGAACTAGAACTGAACTAGAACTGAACTAGAACTGAACTAGAACTGAACTAGAACTGAACTAGAACTGAACTAGAACTGAACTAGAACTGAACTAGAACTGAACTAGAACTGAACTAGAACTGAACTAGAACTGAACTAGAACTGAACTAGAACTGAACTAGAACTGAACTAGAACTGAACTAGAACTGAACTAGAACTGAACTAGAACTGAACTAGAACTGAACTAGAACTGAACTAGAACTGAACTAGAACTGAACTAGAACTGAACTAGAACTGAACTAGAACTGAACTAGAACTGAACTAGAACTGAACTAGAACTGAACTAGAACTGAACTAGAACTGAACTAGAACTGAACTAGAACTGAACTAGAACTGAACTAGAACTGAACTAGAACTGAACTAGAACTGAACTAGAACTGAACTAGAACTGAACTAGAACTGAACTAGAACTGAACTAGAACTGAACTAGAACTGAACTAGAACTGAACTAGAACTGAACTAGAACTGAACTAGAACTGAACTAGAACTGAACTAGAACTGAACTAGAACTGAACTAGAACTGAACTAGAACTGAACTAGAACTGAACTAGAACTGAACTAGAACTGAACTAGAACTGAACTAGAACTGAACTAGAACTGAACTAGAACTGAACTAGAACTGAATTAGAACTGAATTAGAACTGAACTAGAACTGAACTAGAACTGAACTAGAACTGAACTAGAACTGAACTAGAACTGAACTAGAACTGAAAAACTTATAGCAAATTTCTCATTGCAAACGGACGTGTTTCTTTAAATCTCCTAACAAAATAGTTAAAAAACTAAGTTACAGTGAGAATTATTCTGTGAAAATATTCTTGAAAAATAAAACAAAATATCTCCAGTAATTTGTGCTAAAAAAATTCTAAAAAAGCTGTATAAAAAATAGTAAATTCAATAAAAATCATTATTATAAATTCAATTTAAAAGAATAAATAAAACTCAAATAAACCAAAGTAACTTTTTTTTCATAACACAAGTAAAACAAGAGAAAAAAATGAATCAAACAATTGTATGCAACCAGTGCAAAAAAGAGATTACAACGACGAACTATGTTAAATGTTATACTTGTAACTCTAATTACCACTTCTCAACATGCTCTCCCCTTTCCGAGAGCACATACCTCGGCATGTATGGCGAACGTAAAACATCTTGGAAATGCCAGATATGCAAACCACGAAGCCGATCTCCCAACAACTTGTACCAGGCAGTTGTTTTTGACGATAATAACAACAAAAAACAGGCGCGTGTGGATGATGATGAGGAAAGCAGTGAAAGAGATCAAAACAAAAAATATAAGGAAACAATGTCATTGACCTCCCTCAACAATAAGCTATGTTCAATTGAATCTGAACTTAAAGTCGAATTAAGAGATGTAAAAAAATCTATTGAAACGCTCTCAGACAACATAAAAGGTGAAATACAAAATGCTCTTACAACTATCACAAATACTCTTACAACGCTAGTAGCCCAAGTAAAGGAACTAGATGAAAAAGGAAGACAAAGAGATTCTCAAATTAATGCAATGGATACTCGAATCAATAAACTGGAGCAACAAATGATAGCGAAAAATATAGAAATTAAAAATATTAAAAACAAACAAATCTCACCTTTTGATGTTGTTAAAAAAATTGGCGATTTTCTAAATGTTGAAATTAATCAAGGAAACATCTCTAAGGCTATTCGTTTAAAAAAACAAGACGACAAAATCCTCGTAGAGTTTTCTACATTGGAAAAAAAGGTTGAGTTTATGAGCAAAGTTGTTAGACATAGAGTTGATTCTAATATAATAAACAACAACACCGAAAATAACACATACATTTATATTAATGACCAGCTTACTTTCAATAACCGCCGACTTCTATGGTTAGCTAAGATAAAAGCAAAAGAAGCTAACTGGAAATTTGTTTGGGTACGCGGAGGTAAAATATATGCACGCAAAAATGAAAATTCTCCCTTATTTACCATCAATAATACTGCCGATATCGAACTCATCAATAATATAATGTAAAAAAGTCACATAAAAAAACTCTTTTATTAATTTGTTTTGTTAAAATATATTATTAAACCAATAAAAAATGCTTAATAAAAAACAAACGTTAAATAATTTCAATGAAATAAATAAAGTATCTTTAAGTTATCCCATTTCACTAATATACTTAAACATCCGTTCGCTGAGGCTCAACTTTACTTCTTTTCTTGCTACAATAAACAATATTATAAATAAAATAAAATTCATAGTCTTAGTTGAAACAAACATTACAGACAATGAAAACAATTTTTATAATATTAAAGGCTTCAACTCAATATTTTTCAACAGGGAGAGCAGAGGTGGAGGAATTGTTGTATACATAGCAGAGAATTTAACTTATAATGAGGTATCTCTTAAAGTTAATTCATTTGAGATAATACAAATAGATGTAAATATTATAAACAACAAAACGATTTCTCTCATATCAATTTACCGACCCCCACATGAAAATATTCCCTTGTTCGTCAACGAACTTGATATTATAATAAACAAAATAAAAAGTAAACAAGACATCGTACTAGTTGGAGATGTAAATATTGATATTTTAAGAGACAATATTATAACAACCACATATCTCAACATGCTGCTGTGTAATGGTTTTCAATGTTTAATTAATGAGAGTACTCGTGAAGATATTAAGAGAAGCACAAGCACATGCATAGATCATCTCTTTGTAAAAAATTGTAAAACAACAACAATACCTAATGCAGCTGTGATAACAACAAATATATCTGACCATTACTCGCTTTATTTGTATGTTGGTGAAGAAGTAAACAGCAAGAAAGAGAAACCCATTGTTAACGGGGGGCCACAATTTAGCAACATTAAAATTAACAATAATATACAAAAAAGAAATTGGCATACTTTAAATAACCAAATATCTAATACAAACAATTTATATAATAAAATCCATGAGATATTTAATAAAACATATGAAAATTCAACTAAAAAAAATAAATATTATAAAAAACGATCAACTAATCCGTGGATTAACAACGAAATAATAAAATATTGTGAAGTTAGGGATAAACTTTTTAAAAAATGGAAAAATAATCCTAAAAACAAACAATTTGAAAAAGAATACAAAACATATAGAAACCTATTAAATAAAAAAATAATATTTGAAAAAAATAATTACTATAAAAACAAATTTATAGAAAACAGAAATGATATTCGCGCTACATGGTCAATTATAAACGAAATCATTGGCAAGAAAACCACCAACATTGACAGCTTTATAATTAAAAACTTTAAAAATGAATGTGTTAATGAAATTATAAACAAATTTGCGTTAAATTTTAAAGATAATGTTACAAACATAATACACAATTGCGACATAAAAACAATTACTACTACAAATAATACAGTACAAAACTCAATTTACATTGGTTATACCAACGAAGAAGAAGTATATAATATTTTAAAAACGTTAAACATAAGAAAAGGTGCAGGATTCGACGGTATACGTGCAAAGGATCTCAAAACCAACGCTGGCGTTCTGACATCAATTATTACTAAACTGATAAATTCAAGTCTACAAGAAGCAAATGTACCCAATATTTTAAAAACCTCTTTAGTAAGACCAATATATAAAAGTGGAAATAAACTTGATATTAACAATTATAGGCCAATATCCATTCTATCAGTAGTGGATAAAATACTGGAAGAAGTTGTTGTTAGAAGATTGCATGACTTTCTAAAAAAATTTAAAATTATAAACAAAAACCAATACGGATTCCAAAAAGGAAAAAATATTAACCAGCTTTTAGGAAACTTTTCATCTTTAATCAATGGACACTTAAGTAAACATATGAATGTTTTGGTCCTATTTATAGACTTCAGTAAGGCGTTCGATACTCTATCGCATACAAAACTATTACAAATCTTAGAAAGAAATGGTATAAGAGGAAATAGTCTGAATTGGTTCAAAAGTTATCTGGAATATAGAACGTATTGTGTTAAAATCAATAACAAGTTAAGTAAAAAAATAACGTGCGATTACGGCGTCCCGCAGGGATCAAAGCTAGGCCCAATTCTCTATATAATTTACGCTAACGACATGATGAGATGTTTTAATGAAGGTACTACATATGCGTATGCAGACGATACTGCCATAATTGTAGCCAACAAGAACGTATCTACTGCGGCAGAAATAATGCAAAGACAACTGGATATAGCCACAAAATGGTGCCACGATAATGGCCTTGTAATAAATCCGAATAAAACTAAATTAATGCATATAAAGCCACCACATCTCCCAACATCTGACATTCAACTAATTTTCCACAGCAACGATTGCTTACACGAAAAGACTAAAAATACGCTAAACTATAATGACACATGTTCCATCATAATTGAAAAAGTAAATTCGTATAAGTATCTAGGGGTATATGTTGACGACAACTTCAAATGGAAAACACACATAGAAAACCTTCAAAAGAAGCTCAGGAAGTCAGCATATATGCTCTATCATCTAAGCAACACTGCCACGTATAGTGTACTACGCCAAGCATATTTTTCCCTGTCTGAGTCCTACATAAGACACGGCATTGCTGCTTGGGGAAATGTAAAATACAGCAGCACGCTACAAAAAACCCAAGATCGCCTTTTAAAAATTTTGTGGAAAAAAAACCAACTTAGTATTGTAGAAAATGCACAACCGAGCAACCAAACAAATTATAATATAAATAACAACAACTCAAACAATCATTACAAAAATTTAAATATTTTAAACGTCAAAAACATTTATTACACAACCATTATCAAAGAATTCATGGACAACCCTATATTTCTGAAACCCATTGATCATTCCCACAACACCAGAAGTAGAGCAGAAGGAAGATTCAAAGTTGAAAATTTCTTCAATGAATATGGCAGAAACACCCTACAAGTGACATTACCATCAATTGTCAACAAAATGCCAGTTAATATCCTGAATATTAGAAATAAATATAAAAGAAATAATTTAATTAAAAAACATTTTACTAGTTTGCAATGAAATACTGAAATTAAATATGTAAATGTATGAAATTTTTTAGTTTTAATTTCCTGCAGACAAGCTGAATAGCTTCGCGGGCTATATATTTTTAAATTGTTTTGTACAAAAGAAATGTTAATAAATAAAAAATATGGTGAAAAAAAAAAAAAAAACTAGAACTGAACTAGAACTGAACTAGAACTGAACTAGAACTGAACTAGAACTGAACTAGAACTGAACTAGAACTGAACTAGAACTGAACTAGAACTGAACTAGAACTGAACTAGAACTGAACTAGAACTGAACTAGAACTGAACTAGAACTGAACTAGAACTGAACTAGAACTGAACTAGAACTGAACTAGAACTGAACTAGAACTGAACTAGAACTGAACTAGAACTGAACTAGAACTGAACTAGAACTGAACTAGAACTGAACTAGAACTGAACTAGAACTGAACTAGAACTGAACTAGAACTGAACTAGAACTGAACTAGAACTGAACTAGAACTGAACTAGAACTGAACTAGAACTGAACTAAAACTGAACTAGAACTGAACTAGAACTGAACTAGAACTGAACTTGAACTGAACTAGAACTGAACTAGAACTGAACTAAAACTGAACTAGAACTGAACTAGAACTGAACTAGAACTGAACTAGAATTGAACTAGAACTGAACTAGAACTGAACTAGAACTGAACTAGAACTGTACTAGAACTGAACTAGAACTGAACTAGAACTGAACTAGAACTGAACTAGAACTGAACTAGAACTAAACTAGAACTGTACTAGAACTGAACTAGAACTGAACTAGAACTGAACTAGAACTGAACTAGAATTAAGCTAGAACTAAACTTAAACTGAACTAGAACTGAACTAGAACTGAACTAGAACTGAACTAGAACTGAACTAGAACTGAACTAGAACTGAACTAGAACTGAACTAGAACTGAACTAGAACTTTTTTTTTTTTTTTTTTTTTTTTTTTTTATTATTATTATTTATTTATTTATTGAAATGTTTTGAAAAGTACAGGTTAAAATTTAAAACAATATATGTTTGTAGAAAGATAATAAATAAATTAAACTAAATGATGTATGTTGAGATGTCCTCATCAAAAGTGTGTAGGGCTGAAGAATTCATCCTTCGTTGTGAAATGGCTTAACACTGGATTTAGACTTCTTCGTAGGCAGTACGTAGTGGTTGGCTTCATTTTTTTTCTTTTATTTTATATATATTTGTTTAGTTTTTATTTCTTTCAATGATTTTTTTAATTCATTTATATATTTTTTTTTATTTATTTTTAAGACAATTTTTTTTTATAATTCAATTCCGCGAAGCTATTTAGCTTGTCTGCGGGAAAAAGACCACAAAAAAAAATTTATCTTTGTGATCAATTTTAATTATAGTTCATTGCAAACTTATTAGGTATTTTTTTATTTCTTTAAGCTTTTTATAAGGATTTTTAATATTTAAAATATTAGTTGGTATTTTATTTAAAACCGTAGGTAAAGCGATGGACAATGTATTACGACCGTATTCATTCGAAAAACGTTCTATTTTGTATCTTCCATACGATTTTATCCTTGTGTTATGATCGTGATCGATTTGCCGTAAAAATCTGGTATCACCAAATTCTTTTATGATCGTTGTATTATATATATTTTTTATGTCTAGTACATTTAAGTTTTTGGCCAGACTGTTTGTGTTATATATGTTGGTGGGATTTAGTGGGCTGCTATAGTTATCTCCGATGTAGTGTTGATATTTTTTCCATAGGATTTTTAACAAGCTATTTTGTGTTTTTTGAAGTGTGCTTTTATACTTGACATTTTCCCATGCTGTTATACCATGTCTTATGTACGATTCAGCTAAGGAAAAGTACACTTGACGCAATACGCTATATGTGGCGCAGTTACTTAGGTGGTACATAATATATGATGTTTTTCTCAGTTTCTTTTGAAGATTTTCTATATGATTTTTCCATTTAAATTTGTTGTCTATGATTATTCCTAAATATTTATAGGAGTTTACCGTTTCTAAAATAGTTGAACATAAGTCATTAGTAGGGCAAGTTTTTCAAGCTTTTCGCTTGGAAAGTAAGCATTTGCATATTTCAAAACAATTTCACAAAAAATGCTTATATTTTAAATCTTTGCATAAATTTGCATATAATGGAGATAAAAGTTAGTTTTCTTAACAAAAACACAATTTTTTGGTGATTTTTTAGAGTTTCAAAAAATTTTGTGGTGAGAATTTTGAGTACATTGTAAATATTGTAAAGAAAAATAATTCGGAAACGTCAAATATGATACTTAAAATTAAAATAGTTATATTTTTATAAACATCGAAATCTATTAGAGATTGAAAGTTAAAAAAAATCCTTATTTGCGCATATTTTCTACGCGTTAATATATGAAAATGCATAAATTTGTTGGTTTTTATATACATATTCATGCTACTTTTGCATATTTCTGTGCATATTATAACATTTTTTCGTGCTTTTTCAAGCGCATATTTCAATTCTTTTTGTGCATATAAAAACTTGCCCTGGTCATTAGTATTATTACTATTCTTAATACTCTTAGACATTCTGTGTTATGGAATTTTATTTTTACGTTGTATTCTGGAATATGCGGTGGTTTAATGTGCATGACTTTAGTCTTATTAGCATTGATAATAAGGCCATTATCGTGGCACCATTTTGCTGCAATGTCTAATTGTTCCTGCATTTTATTTTGTGCATTTATTATGTTGTAATCAGAAACTATTATGGCTGTGTCATCGGCATATGCAAAAGTTTTACATTCCTTTAAACATTTCATCATATCATTTGCATATATTATGTACAGTATTGGTCCAAGTTTAGAGCCTTGTGGGACTCCGCAAACATACGACTGTTTTTCACTTAATTTGCTGTTTATTTTTACACAGTAGTTTCTGCCTTCTAAATAGCTTTTAAGCCACCTTAACATGTTACCTCTAATGCCACTTCTTTCGAGTATTTCTAACAATTTAGTGTGGGAAAGAGTGTCGAAAGCTTTGCTAAAGTCGATATAGAGGACTATTACATGCATATGTTTACTTAAACATTCATTAATATATGTTGAGAAGTTTCCTAAAAGTTGGTTTATATTTTTTCCTTTTTGGAAACCAAACTGATTTTTGTTAATAATGTTATATTTTTTGAGGAAGCTTGAGAGTCTTCTAACTATTACTTCTTCAAGAATTTTGTCCATTACAGAAAGAATTGCAATTGGCCTATAATTGTTAAAATCGGTTGTATTACCACTCTTATATATTGGCCTAACTATTGAGGTTTTTAGCACATTTGGCACCATGGCTTGTTCCAGACTAGAATTTATTAATTTAGTGATAACTGGTGTTAAAACTCTTGCATTTGTTTTCAGATCTTTAGGTCGAATTCCATCAGCTCCAGCACCTTTTCTAATGTTAAGATTTTTTAAAATATTAAATATTTCCTCTTCATTAGTATACTCAACGTAGATTGTGTTTGTAACAGAAGTGTCAGGATTATTTATTGTTTTGATATCACAACAATGTAGGATTTTTTTTAGATTTATATTAAAATTTAACGAAAATTTATTTGCGATATCGGATAGATTTTCTTTTTTGAAATTTTTTATTATATTAGAATCTATATTAGTTGTTTTTTTGCCTATAATTTCATTTATTAATTCCCATGTGGCACGCATATCATATCTATTTTCAAAAAATTTTGTTTTGTAGTAATTGTTTTTTTCAAAGTTAATTCTTTTGTTTAACATATTTCGAAATGTTTTATATTCTTTTTCATATCTTTTGTTATTGCGATTATTTCGCCATTTTTTAAAAAGTTTATCCCTAAGATCACAATATTTTATTATTTCTTCACTTATCCATGGGTTTGAAGATCTTTTTTTACATTTATTTTCATTTTTATTTGAGTTTTTGTAAATTTCACTGAATTTGTCATTAAAATTATTAAATAAATCGTTTGTGTTAGAATTTTGTTGCACTAGTGCATTCCAATTTGTATCTCGTATTTGTTTAATTATTTTATAGTTGTGAAATTGTGGCCCCTGATTTATTATTGTTTCTTCTTCCTGGATGTTTTCCCTTTCATCAACACAACAATGTAACGAATAATGGTCTGATATTGTTGTTGTTATTATTGCAGTGTATATTTTTGTTGATGCTTTGTTATTTTTTATAAAGAGATGATCAATACACGTGTATGTATTTCTCTTTGGATCTTCGCGCGTGCTCTCTTTCACCATGCATTGTAAACCATTGCTCATTACCATATTAAGATATGTTGTTGTTGTAGTTGTTTCTTTTGATATGTCTATGTTTACATCTCCGACTAGAATGATCTCTTGTTTTTTCTTTATGTTATTAATTATTGTATCAAGTTCTTTGATAAAAGAAGAGATGTTTTGGTGTGGGGGACGATAAATTGACAAAAGAGAAGTTATTTTGTTGTTCATTTTTATATCTAGCTGTATTATTTCAAAAGAGTTAACGTTGACAGCAATTTGTGTAAATGGTAAATGTTCTGCAATATAAACCGCAATTCCCCCGCCCCTATTCTCTCTGTTGAGAAAAACAGAGTTAAAACCTTTAATGTTATAGAAAATGTTTTCATTGTTGGTTATGTTTGTTTCAACTAAAATGATTATGTTTATTTTGTTTATTATACTGTTTATTGTTGCTAGAAATGTTGAAAAGTTTAGCCGTAGTGAACGAATATTCATGTATATTAGTGATTTGGGATAACTTAAGAAGTCTTTATTGATTTCATTAAAGCTATTAAGAGTTTGCTTTATTATATTATTCATTTTTTATTTATTAATTTATTTTCTTGTTTTTAATTACAAAAGTATAAAAGTAAAGAGAAAAAGCATAATTTAAAAAATTTTACATTGAATTGGTTATGGATTCGATATCTGCTGCATTGTTGATAATAAGTAAAGGAGAGCTTTCTGCTTTGCGTGCAAATATATTACCATTGCGTACCCATACATACTTCCAATTTGCCTCTTTGGCTTTTGTTTTGGCTAGCCAAAGTAGGCGACGGTTGTTAAATGTTAATTGATCATTTATATAAATGAATTTGGGGGTTTCGTTATCAACATTTTCATTATCATTGTTTATAATTTTTGCATCGATTCTATGTCGTGCTATCTTGCTCATAAATTCATCTTTTTTGTTCAGTGTAGAAAATTCGATTATCACTTTGTTTTGTTTTTTTATATGATACGCTTTTGTTACATCTTCTTTGTTTATGTTGACATTAATAGATGTACCAATTGCATTGACTACGTCATAAGCAGAGAGCTGTTTATTTGTAATGTTTTTTATTTCTATATTTTTATTTATCATTTGTTGTTCCAGTTTATTTATACGTTTTTCCATATTGTTGATTTGGTTATCTCTCTGTATATCTTTCTCACGAAGCTCTTTAACTTGATCGGTTAATGTAGTGATTGATTGTGTTATGGCATCAAGAGCATTATTTACATTGGCTGCGAGTTTATCCATTGAATTTTTAATCTCTTTTAAGTCAGCCTTGAACTCCGCAACATCCGCGTAAAGTTGAGAGTTTATTGAGGTCAATGACATTGAATCTTTAAATTTTTTGGTTTGCTCATTTTCTGCATTTACTTCATCATCATCTGTTCGTGCTTGTTTTTTATTGTTTTTGTCATCGAAAACAACAGCTTGGTAGAGCGTGTTTGGAGAACGGCTGCGAGGTTTACATATATGACACTTCCACGAAGTCTTTCTCTCACCATACATTCCTAGATATGTGCTTTCGGAAAGGGGGGAGCATGTAGAAAAATGATAATTTGAGTTACAATTGTAACACTTTACGTAGTTTGTTGTTGTAATTTCTTTTTTGCATTGGTTACATAGAATTGCTTGACTCATTTTTGTATTTTATAAACAAGTATTTTAACACTTTTACTTCTTATTTGAATTCGGATTTTTATTTTTTAAAAAAAAAAAAAAAAAAACACAGTTTGTTTTTAACAATTTTAGAATAATTTTTAACACAAATATTAGTGATAAGTTATTTTATTTATGTATATTTTTTAATATTATTTATGTTTCTAATTTATTAGAGTTTTAATAGTTTTTTGGAGAGCTTATAGAAATGCGACCGTTTGCAATGAACACTAGAACTGAACTAGAACTGAACTAGAATTAAGCTAGAACTAAACTAAAACTGAACTAGAACTGAACTAGAACTGAACTAGAACTGAACTAGAACTGAACTAGAACTGAACTAGAACTGAACTAGAACTGAGCTAGAACTGAACTAGAACTGAACTAGAACTGAACTAGAACTGAACTGGAACTGAACTAGAACTGAACTAGAACTGAACTAGAACTGAACTAGAACTGAACTAGAATTGAACTAGAGCTGAACTAGAATTGAACTAGAACTGAACTAGAACTGAACTAGAACTGAAATAGAACTGAACTAGAACTGAACTAGAACTGAACTAGAACTGAACTAGAACTGAACTAGAACTGAACTAGAATTGAACTAGAACTAAACTAAAACTGAACTAGAAGTGAATTATATTTGAAGTGGAACTAAATGTTGCATTTTCTTTTTTCTTTCTTTAAATTAATTTCATTTTATCCTCTGCTATTTTTATAAGTTTTCAACAATTTTATTTGTCAAAATAATTTAAATATTTTATTTTCTGTTTATTTTTAAAATTTCAGGAATTTGTTGTATGTATATGTTTCTATTGTTTGCTTTTTGTAATAAATTCCAAAATATTTTACAGTCTAAACTAATAGCAATAGTTTCTAATTGTTATTCAGTCCTAGTATTATTTTAAGTTTAAACAATAACAAATACTGCTGATATAAAGCACCTATTAGTTTTACAACAGTTCACTAGAAGTTGCCATAAATGTTTATATGTACAGTATGTATGCATATTGGTATGCTAGAGTTTATGTTTTGTATTATATTTAAATTGCAGTTGTTTTAAACTTATATTAGGTTTTGTCATAAATACCATTTTTTTTTTTTTTTTATAGAAGAAATTTAATTTGTTTGTAAAAGGTTAAAACCTTTAAAACTCCTCTTACAATGTTCTATCTTTTCTTCCTTCCTTTTTTTCTCTTCTCCTTCTATAAACTGTGATAGCTTAAATATACTACAGTTGTTTTAGTGTTTGCAGAAAAAAAGTTTTTTTTCTACCAAATCTACATTCCAACAATAACAATCAGACAAATTCCATTTTTTGTATTTGTTTTGTGTTTGTATTTGCTACTTCCTACTGCTACTAAAAAAAGTTGAAGGCAACAATGTTTGCTCACTCAAATTTATACAAATTGTACAACAAACAACTCCCACTTGTAGGTAAAACACTGGTATACGCATCCATATGTATTGAAGTGAAAAAAGAAGAAACAAACACATACATACATTTACAAAACAAAATGTTTTGTAATTGATAGTAATGACATAGCATACCTTAAGGAGTTGCTTGAAAATGGTAATGGAAAAAGTATTTAAATGAATGAATGTTAGTGAAAGAGTGAGTGAACAAACGCATCTAGTTGTAGTAGTATGAAAAATTTCATAAGAACTTTTATATGTCAAGTGGTATTTAGTAGTCACATTCATGGAAAAATTGTAATAGAAAATAATTGTTTCCAAAAAAAAAAAAAAAAAAAAGAGTTTAAAGAATTTCTAGAAGATTTAATAATAACAAATTTTTAAAAATGGAAATAACATGTATGAGAAGTAAGCTTTTAAGAATTTTCTTTTTAATTTTGTATTAGAAATTTAAATAAAAAGTTTTAAAGTAGAATTGAAGTAAAAATAAAAGTTTATATGAAATTTGTTATTAATAAAATTTAAAATAAAAATTGTTTTTGGTTTACTTTTAACAAAAGAAAAAAAAAAAAAAATTAAAAAAAAAAAAAAATAAAATAAAATAAAATAAAATAAATAATACATTGTTTGAATTTTAGAAAAGGTTACAAAGTAATTATCTTTATTAAAAGAAATAAGGACAAATACATTCGAATTAATAAACTGAATAATAAATTGTTAGTATGAAATATTCTTTAATTTATTTGTTTTAATTTTTTAAATATTGTATAAAAGAAAATGTAAGTAATTAAATAATATTGGAAAATTTAATGAATTATGTAAACTATATATTTTTTTTTTCTGATTTTAATTTTTGAAAACATAACTGTTTAAAAAATTATATAATTATATAATTTATTCTTAACATGTTAATTGAAGTGGTGAATTGTATGAAAATGCTATAGTTTCATTGCCGATATTTTACTGAAATAAATTATATCTGCAGTTGAAGCTTACAAATTTCAAAGACTAAAGTATTCGAATAATGCTTGCTCTACAATAATATTTTTCAATTAATTTTTATTAAAGAATTTTAGGGAAAAGCTTTAAAATAATTAATCGAATGAGAAACGCAACAAATATTTATTCCTTTAATTTTTATAAAAAATTAATAACCCCTAACTTGATTAATTGTTTTTGTAAGAAAAATGTATTACTTTTTCGGGAAAATTAAAAAAAATACGAACAAAAATTTTATGTATTATTAAACAGCGCTTCTTCTGTTGAGTGATCCCAAAATGTAGCTAAAAATTATTAAAAAAATAAAAATTTTCCAAAGAAAATTTCAAACATTTCTTTACAAATGAAAATATTAAATAAAATTAAAACAATTTGTTTATGTCTTTTTGACTTTTGATTCATATAGAAAACAGTTTTAATATTTAAGAAATTATTCTTAAATATTATGAACTAAAATCAATGAAACAAAATTTTTATATCTATGTACAAACTTTTTTCTGTGTAGTACTTGAGATAATTTATTATTTTGTTTTTTTATTAAATCAAATAATTAATTTTTTCATTAACTTTCATTATTTGTTATTCCAAGGTTGGTTAACGTTAGCGCTAAATTACCCTTATTGCTAAAAACCCTATTCAACCTGTTTACCGTTACCGAAATAACCCAAAATACCGAAAACGCTACGATTTTTTTATTTTTAAGAAAATTAATATAGAACTTTCAAAAGTTATGGGAATCCTAGAACGACTTTGTAACACTTGACTCCAATTTATATTTCCTGGTTATGAATCGATAATCGAAGTTTCTTAAACAAACGTTACCCTTAAATTATAAAAAAATAATTGAAAATACCGTTAACGCTAAAATACCCTCACCGAAATAATTCAAAATACCATCCATCACCTTTAAACTTTTAGAATCGGTAGCCAACCTTGTTTTTTTCATTTATTTCGGAGTCTTTAATTTCATTGAGGTAAACATTTTTCCCAAAAAAAATTTCCTTTAATCTTTTAGTATTTTTTTATACCCTTCACCACAGGTGTAAAGGGTATATACATATAAGTTTGTCATTCCGTTTGTAATTTCCACGATTTTCGTTGGAGAGCAAAAAAGTTTATATTTTCGGGATCCTTGTAAGAAGCGATTAAATTTTCATTTGTGTCGGTGGAAATGGCGTTTATGAAGCCCACCGATAACTAGCATATATAATATATATATCAAACGATCGAAAATGTTTTCGAGAATTTTGCTATTAAAATTCAGCAAGATCGGTTCGTATATTGCAGAGATATGCTTAAAAAACCGGCTTTTAGAACCGGTTTTCCAGTTTCTGAAGCCTCTGTATACACTAGGGACTTCGTTTTTACAAAGAAGGCTCGGACATTTTTTTCTGAATTTTCTCTGTTTAAAAAATTAAATAAATCGGTTCATAATAACTAATATTGATTTTTATTTTTACATGGATCAATCATAAATATTTTTATAAAATTTCGGTTTTTTTAATAAACTAAATTCGTTCATAATCAACACAGTTATGGACAAAAAACTAAAACATATCTGTTAAGAATATAAATACATACACAAATATGTATATTAAGCATTGTAATGACTATTAGTGACGTTTTTGCCTATAAGATAAGTAGTTAGTTAGCAACAGCAGTAATATAATGAATAAAAGTGTTGTTGTTGTTCTTTGTCTATGCAGTCAGTTTGTATATACATACATACAAAAATAAATAAATATGGAATTGTTGTTGTTTATTTATTAAAAGCAAAGCTTGCTATGATTTTTTTTTTCGTATTCAAATTTTTGTAGTTTGACAAAAATGTAGATTTATAAATGTGAAATAATGATTGCATACGTTAAGGCGAAAATTTTATTATTTGTCGGTAAGAAGGTGAAGGGTATCAAAGATTCGGCACAGCCGAATCTTTTTTCAATTTCATTTTTAATTTCAATTGATTCAAAATTATTTGTTCAACTTTTATTGCAGGTCAATTGAAACTAAAAAAAAAAATAAACTAAACTTCGTTTAATTTTTTTGAAAAATTTTCTGAAAATTAATTTTAAATATAAATCGATTAAAAAAATCTATTAGTTAAATTTTTCTGGTGATGAAACTATTTGTAGGCAATTATATAAATTTATATTTGTTTTACTTTTCCAAAAACTGTTTTCAAAATATATTCGAATAAAAACCGAGTAAAAATATTTGGATCTTTTTTTTTTCTTTTTTTAATACAAATAGATTAAAAGTTATTCAATAAATTTTAATGTTTTATTTTTCTGGATAATTGCCTAAAAAATATAATCGAATAAAAATCGAGTTAAAATTATTTGTATTAATTTATTTTTTATTTTATTTTTAACATAAATCGATTAAAAATTAGTCGTTCAACTTTGATTGAAATGAAACTGTTTGTAGACAAAAAATACTGATTTATATTTGTCTGAATTCTAAGAAATTATGCAGTGTTTTCTATTTTTTTTATGTTATTCATTGAAAATTTTCTAAAAATGTAATCGATTAAACGCAAATCGATTAAAAAGTATTCGTTTAATTTCTATTGAAATGATATTCTTTGTTCACAAAAAATATTTTTTTAAATTTGAGTTTTTTGCACAATTTTTCAGAAATGTAATCGAATAATTTTTTTTTTTTTTTAATATCAATTAATGAAAAATCATTCGTTGAATTAAAACTGTTTTGGGATTCTTTTTTTGAAAATTGTCTTAAAATTTAATCAACTATATACCAAATAAATTCATATCGTTTTAAAATTGATTATATTTTATAAATATTTTTAATTATTCTTAATGATTTTTTTAAAAAGCTGGAATAAGATTCTTTAACTAATTAAATAAAGATTTCAACAATTGTTTTTTTAATCGAATAAAGTTTTTTTTTTTGTTTTTTTTTTTTTTTTAATTTTGTTTAAAAACCAAATTTATAGAAATATATTTTTTTTCTATCCTATAAAATAATCGAATATAAAACCGAATATATTTCTTTTAAATTAATCGAATAAATTTTTCTTTTGTTCAATTTTGTTTAAAAAATATGTTTAATAAGCTATAACTTTAACAACATTTGTTTACTTTTCGGCAATATCTTTTATAAAAATAATCGAATGTATTACCGAATAATTATTTATTTTTTTAAATTAATCAAATAAAAATGTTTTTTTTTTATTTTGTTTAATAATAAAATATATTGAAAAAGCCTTATAATATTTTTTTTTCTTTTCTGAAACATTTTATATAAAAAGAATCGACTATAAAACCGAATAAACATTTTTTAGTAATCGAATAAAATTGCTTTTTATTAAATTTAGTTTAAAAAAATAAATTTATTTAAAAAACTTTCACGATACTTCTTACTTTTCTGGAGGATCTTCAATGAAAATAATCGAATATAAAACCGAATACAATTTTGTTTAATTAATCGAATACTTTTTTTTTTTTAATTTTTTTTTATTTGAAATTTATTAAGAAATAGCTTAAATATTTGTTTGCCTTTCTGTAATATCTTTTATAAAAATAATCGAATATAGATTTTTTTAATTAATCGAATAAATTTTTTTTTTTTCTATTTTGTTTAAAAGTAAAATTTGTTGAAATAGCTTCATATTTTTTTCTTTCCTGGAAAGTTTTCTATAAAAATAATGGAATATAAAACCGAATAAACATTTTTTGATAATCGAATAAAATGTTTTTTTTTTATTAAATTTGGTTTACAAATATTAAAAAAGATCTTGCAAGTGACAAAAAGCGTCATGATAATTTTGAAAAGGTTGTGGTTACCAAAATTAAAAAATTGGAGGATGAAAACAATTTCTTAAGAAAACAACTAAATCGTGCCGATGTTATTATCACTGGCCTGCCTTCAAAAAATACTAACGTCAATTTATATTTTATTGTTGTTGAACTGGCTAAGTATCTTGGAGTAAAAATCGATCTGTCCAATATTAATTTTTGCACTTGGATTGGCAAAAGATCTGCGGTTCTAGTAAAGTTTAACAACGTGCTGACTAGAGATATGATAATGAAAAACTACCGTATAAATTATGATTTAACTTTGAAGAAAATTTGGCCAACCGAGGATGTGGATTCAAGAATTTATCTTAATGATCATCACACACCATTAGTGTCAAGATTCCGGTATTATTGCAGAAAGTTAGTTATAAATAAGAAAATCCTTAAATATGAGATGGTGAATTGGGATATACCACGTGCAAAAATATACTTCCTAAATGGAAAACAGGAGGAAGGAGATTTAGACTATGTTGTGAAACTAAACCTGTCGGAGTCTACTACTATTATTTCTGAAAATATCGCACCGAATGATGAAATTGAAAGTATGCAACCAGATGTACGTACAAATCTAGATGTAAATGATAATTGATAGCAGTCTTGTTGTTTCTCATCATTGAAGAAGAAATAATTATGATTACATTTGAGTTTTTTTTTTATATTTAATATATTAGTTACATATTATTCCTTCTTTATTGGTGTTATATTTTAGGTTTAATATATATAATTATTAATACGATTTATATATATGCATGCTATTTATAAAATTATTATTTGTAGGAAAAATATGTACTAGGTTGTGCTGTTAAATGTTGTTTGCTTTTTTTTATATATTCAGCTTGACATTTCAAGCTCTATGTATGAAATACTATCAGCTGTTTAACGGCATGAGACTCGTATAAATGTACATTTACTTTTATAATTGCTTTATGTTATTCACAATTATTTTGACATTTTACTTTCTTTTGCTAATTCACAATAGTTTTGGTAATTATTTTATTGATTTTTTTCGTACATTTCATTTAAATTTATAGTATTAGGAGTATTCACATTTAAATTTATAAATTTTTGATTAATGTTTAAGAATTGATTGTTAATTTTTTTTTTTTTTTTTTAACAAATTTGGAAAAAGTAAATGAAAAATTGTGAAAAAATAAATAAATAAATAAATAAATAAATAAATAAATAAATAAATAAATAAATAAATAAATAAATAAATAAATAAATAAATAAATAAATAAATAAATAAATAAATAAATAAATAAATAATAATAAATAAATAAAATATATATAGCATATTGAAATACATAATGAATTAATCTAATTAATCTAATACAATAATTATTCAAAGGATTTTTGTATGTCTCGAATGTATTTTATATAAATGATTTATTTTATTATTTCAGAATATTTAAATTGAATTATAAAATTTTAATATTAAGATCGCACAGCGCGTAGAGTTGTGTAAAAAAAATATATATACATATATACATATAATGTATTTTTTATATGAATTCATAGAAATAAGTTATGGGGTTCACATTATAATAATTTTACAAATAGTAGGAGCAACAAATAATTATTTGGTTTATGTTGTTAAGTAATTTGGGACAGGTCGTTGACAGCAACAATATAAATAAATATTTGAGCTCTGATAATCTTAACATATGCCATTTCAATGCACAAAGTTTAGTTCCGTGTAATAGATCTACTAAATTTGAGGAGGTTAAATATATAATAGAGAATAGCTTATACGATGTAATTGGAATTAGCGAGACATGGTTTAAGGAACCCACTTCTAATATGGCGGTTGATTTTGCCGGCTATCGTTTGTTTAGAAATGATAGGGTATGGAGAAGGGCTGGAGGAGTATGCCTTTATATTTCAAAAAAATTTAAAGCTAGGATGTTGTGCGCTAGAATGGAGGAAGGTGTTATTGAGAGTCTATTTATTGAAATAGATTTAGGAAATTCTAATCAAATAGTGGTGGGGGTTGTGTATTTGCCAGATGGGAATTTTAGAAATAGTCAAGATTTCTTGGGGGATATTGCGAGCCGTTATAATAATATTATTATGATGGGTGATTTTAATACGGATTTATTTACTAAGAATCAATTAGTGCGAGATTTTACTTCTAGTGTAGGGTTATCAATTGTTCACAACAACTTACCAACGCATTATTGTGAAAATAGGAATTGTACCACGCTAATTGATTATTTTTTTGTATCTAAACCGGAATTAATAATTCATCAGACACAATATCAATTACCAGTTTTAAATTCAAACCATGCATTCATATCGGTATCATTTAAGATAAACTTAGAAAAATTAACATTAGATTATTGGTTTAGGGATTATAGGTTACTGAATTTAGAACAATGTTTTGCAGAATTAAGGAACACAGACTTTTCTTGTATATATAGTTCTTCTTCAGTAGATGAACAGGTTGCTATTTTTAATACTATAGTTATTGAATCATTTAACCGGAACGTTCCATTAAAAAAAGCCATGCCTATTAAGTATAATAGGTGGTTAAATTGTAGAGAGATAAAAACAGCTCGTGAAAGACGTAACATGGCATTTAGAGCATACAGAGAAAATAATTCGGAATACAACCGTAACGTATACAATATGATGAGAAATAAGCTGAAAAATATAATAAGGAAGCATAGAAGAAGGTTAAGTATGAATTTCTTCTCTAATTGCAACCAATCTCAGTTTTGGAATAGGTTAAGATTAGAGGGAGCGTTGGGAGATCAGCAATGTGAAACTTCAATTAATGTAGAAGACTTTAATCGGGTATCTATTTTACCACCCTTTGATGGTACAGTTAATGCATCTTATACGCAGCTACACACAACTAACAGTATAGGATTTACATTTAGGAATGTTGATATAATAGAGGTGCTTGAAGCTATTAATTCTATAAAATCAAATTCTGTAGGTCATGATGGAATTCCTCTTAAGTTTTTAAAAATAATATATCCTTCAATTGCTAAGCATCTTACATTCATTCTGAATTCTATTATAACAACATCGAATTATCCTGATATCTGGAAAGTAGGACGTATTATACCTGTTCCAAAAGTAAAATCACCTCAATCGCCGTTGGATTACAGGCCAATAAATATTTTATGCTGTTGTTCGAAAATTTTGGAATATTTGTTGAGAAAGCAAATGGAAGAGTATTTAAAGTCTAATATTAATTTAGTAAATGATTACCAGTCAGGTTTTAGAAAGGGATACAACACAACAGGGCTTACGATAGATGTGGTGGAAAAGTTAAGGGAAAACATGGACAGAAAATTTAATTCATTGGTTGTTTACTTAGACTTCTCTAAAGCTTTTGATTCACTGAATCAGAAATTATTGATACATAAATTATCCCATCAGTTTATGTTTGGTAATACGTCATGTAAACTACTTGAGTCCTTTCTAGACGGTCGTAGTCAATTTACTGAATCCAATGGAGTGGTTTCGACAACACTGCGTACTTATAGAGGTGTACCCCAAGGATCGACGTTGGGTCCGATTCTCTTTATGCTCTATATAAATGATATATTTAATTTAGTGGATCGTAGTATATGCTACTCTTATGCAGACGATATGCAAATTGTAATCAACGATAAAGGAATTGGTCTTTCAAGTTTAAATGTGGAAGTGAATTCTATCTTACAAAGAATAATGCAATGGTCTATACGAAACCATTTAAAACTTAATCCTATGAAAACAAGGGCAATGCTTTTTTCGCATGAACATGTGTCGAATTTAAATATAACTGTAGGTGGTGAACGTATTGAATTTGTGCATTATTACAAATCTCTAGGATTTTATATAGACAATGCTTTAGATTTCGGTATGCACATTGGTCATATTGTAGCCAGGATTTCTTTCATATTGAAAAGACTATATACGTTAGGGTGTTATATGCCAGTTAATGTAAGAAAGCGTTTGGCATATTCCGTGTGCTTACCTATTATTTCTTATGGTTTAGAAATTTATAGTGGTACATCCCAAGCAAATATGATGAAATTAGAACATTGCTTTAATAGAATTGTTAGATATGTATATGGCTTAAAATATAGAACACACATGACTTCTTATGTAATGTCTTTTATTGGATGCGATTTTAGAAGCTTTGTAAATTCTAGACTTATTACACTTTTATATAAAATTATAAGAAATAACTGTCCACCTTATTTAAGAGAAAGATTTGAGTTTGGAAGTTCGACTAGAACAAATATTTTAATTATTCCTAGATATATGACATTAATTATGAAAAGATCCTTCATTGTTCGTAGTGTAGGTCTTTGGAATTCTATTATCCCTTATAATGAAAGAAAATTTTCATATTCTGTAAAGGAATTTAAGAAAATAGTTATGGAAAATATTTGAATACCTTTTTTTAATGATAGTTGTTGTCAATAATACGAGTCTCATTATTTACTTATATTTGTTGTTGCTCTTATTATTTGTAAATCGGGGGGTTTTATATATATGAATACATTTTAAATTATAATATATATGTAATATATCTATTTTATATATAAATTTATAAATATAAGCTTAGGAATAAGTCATGCAACTGTATTCCCTGGTTTAATTTGGCCTTAGAGGCTTATAAACCATAGAAAGAATAAATAAATAAATAAATAAATAAATAAATAAATTTATTTAAAAAACTTTCACGATGCTTTTTACTTTTCTGGAAGATCTTCTATGAAAATTATCGAATGAAAGCCGAATAAATTCTTTTTTAATTAATCGAATAAATTTTTCTTTGTTTCTAATTTTAAGAAATAGCTTTAATAATATTTGTTCACTTTTCTACAATATCTTTTATAAAAATAATCGAATATATAACCTAATAGATTTTTTTAATTAATCTAATAAAAATGTTTTTTTTTTTTTTTTCTGTTTAAAAGTAAAATTTGTTGAAATAGCTTCATAATATTTTTTTTTCTTTTCTGGAAAGTTTTATATAAAAATAATCGAGTATAAAACCGAATAAACATTTTTTGATAATCGAATAAAATGTTTTTTTTTTTTTTTTTTTTTTTTTATTAAATTTGGTTTAAGAAGTAAATTTATTTAAAAAACTTTCACAATACTATTTACTTTTCTAGTATATCTTCTATGAAAATAATTAAATATAAAGCCGAATACACTTTTTTTTTTTATTAATCGAATAAATTTTTCCTTTTCCAATTTAAAAAACTATTTTTATTTGTTAATTTTTTTACAATATCTTTTATAAAAATAATCGAATAAAAATGTTTTAGTTTTTTCTATTCTATTTAAAAAAAAAAGTTTATTAAAATAGCTAAATAATATTTTATTCTTTCAAATGTTAAATCAATTAATATTTTTTTATTTAACGATTAAAAATGTCGTTTTTAAAATTTAGTTTAGAAATGTAAATTTAAAAAAGACTAACAATATTTTTTACTTTTGTGGAAAACATTTTAAAATCTATTAAAATAGTCGATTATATAACCAAATAGAATTTTTTTCCAATTTTGTTTAAAAATTTAATTTATTAAAAGAGCTTTAACAATTATTTTTACTTTTCTGGAAATTTTCTTAAAAAAAAATCGAATATATGTATAACAGAATAAAATTTTAATTCATTACAAAATTATTCATATCTGTTCCATTTAAATGTTGGATTCCTAAATTATTTTTTTAATATTAATTATTTTTTTTTTTTTTAATTTTAAATTCTAAAAAGAATATTCGAGTAAAAATTATTCAATAATTTTTTATTACAATTGAAATATTTTTAATTGAAAAATTATTAATACATTTTTTGAACTTTTGTTGAATATTTTCTAAAAAAAATATTGAGTAAAAAACCGAATAATAATTATTTGTTAATAAAAATCTGAGACTGAAATTTTTTGAAATAAGAATTAATTAATTTTTTTTAATATTTTTCTCAAAAATTTTCTCAAACTTAAAAAAATTTAATACAGAAAATAAGGTTATTATATAATTAGAAAAATAACCCAAATTTCAGTGATTGAAAAATCGATTCAAATGTATTCTTAAGATTAAGTCAAATGTTTTTATACAAATATATACGATGTGACAAAATGTTTAAAATCTTTTAAAAGTTTTATTGAAATTATTTAAATTTTTTTTTGCATAATTTCTTTAAGTGTTTTGTTTTCTTTTTTTTTTACAAATTAAACGAATTTAAATTGTACGTCACCATTTTACTAAAAAAAAATAATAAATTGAAAATGAAGATGATAAAATTATTTCCGAAAACTTTGTTTAGTTAAATATTTGAAACTATTTTTATGAAAATGTTTAATTGCTTTTTTTTTAATTTTTTCTGAAAGTTTTTTAAATAATAATAATCGAATAAAAAAACCGAATAAACTTTTATTCGCTTTTCTATTAGTTTAATTTTGATTAAAAATTTAAAATTGAAATTTTTGTTGAATAAAAACAAATTTTTGTTTTTATATTTAAAGATATTTTGATCATAATTTCCTGTATGTATAATGTTTTTATAATTAATCGAATATTGTTTCATTGAATTTATTCGTTACTTTTTTAAATGAAAAAATTAATATTCTCGGATTCGCATTTAAAATAAAAGGAATATTATGAAATAATTTCCAATACGTTTTCTTAACAAACTTGTTAAAATTATTTTTTAAATTATTCGAATAAAAATTATTCATTAAATTGTGATTAAAAACGTATAAATTGTTGCCTAAATTTTATTCAAGGAATAATTTAAAACCCTAATTATTAAAATGAAATTATCATGATAGATATTTTTATCATTATTTTCTTATATCTATAGTGTTTTTTTTTTAATTAATCGAATAAAAATTCGAATGAAAATTATTCATTACTATTTTTTATTAAAAATTTTAAATTCCTGGATTTACTTTTAAAATAAAGTTATTTATAAAGAATTTGTTAGCAAACTTTTTAAAATAATCTTTTAAATTATTCGAATAAATATTATTAGTTAGCTTATAGCGAATAAAAACCGATAAAAAAATAAATTCTTTGAGTTTTTGAATAAAATCTTATTGCTTTTTCCTGAAAACATCATAAAAATTATGGACTTTTTTAACGAATAAATGTTTCGTTGATTTAACCAAGGAATTCTTGTAGTTCAGGTTTAAAAATTATTTTGTTGTGATAAAAATTGTGAAGTTTTCTAACGAAAAAAAAAAAAAAATGAATAAAAATTATTCGCTAATTTTATGAATTAATTTTAAATATTTTGAAAGAAATGTTAATTTTAATTAAATATTTATTAAAAATAATTATTTTTGAGTGACTATTACACGTTTTGTTAACGAATAAAAAACCGAATAAAAAATTTTTCATGAAAATGGCGAATAAATTATGATTTTGTGATATTTTATTTATGATAAATATCTTAAGAAAATAAATTTATAATTTTAATTATAGAATTTTTAAAGAATAAAAATTCGACTAAACATTAATCGTTAATTTTATGAAACAACAGTAAAAATTATATGAGAAATTTGCATTTGAATTAAATATTAAATAAAAACTATTGTTTTGGATTGATTGTTATACATTTTTTTAACGAATAAAAAAAGGCGAATAAAAATTATTCGTTGAGTTTTCAATGAATTATTGTAGTTTTATAATAAAAATAAATTTTTCTGGACTAGTAATAATTTTGTACTAAAACATGCTGTTTTTTTTTTAACGAATAAAAACCCGAATAAAAATTATTCGCTAGGTAAATTAATAAATTCCTGTTTTGTAATAAAAAGTAAATGGTTAATGGTCTCTAATCAAGAAACCTTAAAAATTATTAACCAATAATAGAATTTATCACAGTCTTAAACGAATAAAAATTTATTCGTTGAGTTTTTGAAAATAAATTTAAAGCTTTTGATAAATTTTTGTCCTTATTTTAGAATATTTGTCTATATTTGGATTTATTTTTTATAGTTAAAGCTATCATTTCAGTTTAAATTTTCTCAATTATATTCAATTTAATTTAATTTCCTTTCAAATCCCTTTTATAAACAATTTTATTTTCATTACAAAATCAACTCCTAAAATTATGTTTCATTTGCTTAGAACCCTAAATGTATACTTTAAATTAAAAATTTTAAAACTACACACATTAATCTTTACATTAATGTGTCAATCATTAACAACCTAATTTTTTTGTTTAGACAAAAAGACTAAAGGAAACAAAAAATTTATTGCGTTTTATGGTTTAATGATTTACGTTCAAAATCGAACATGTGTGGAAAGTTGGGCAGCTGTTTTTGCTTTTCTTTCGTTTCATGGGCAAAACTAAAATACTTCAAGTACAAAAAATAAAAAAAGAACAAGAAAGGAAAAACATGCTAAAACCTTTAACCTAATAGAAATTCTAAAAAGGATTCCTTTATATCTAACAACATTGTTGGCATACTAATGCATAGTTGAATACAAAAAAATACACAACCTAAACCTTAGGAAAGGAAATCATGTACCTTTTACTAATTCCCAAAAGTTCATTAGCAAATTTATTCACCATTGCAAAAAAATTACAAAAAATCTTTTTTACTTAAAAGAAGCCAACCTATAAGAATAACAACAACAAACCTACACAAAAATTGTTTTTTATAATTGTAAATCCCTAACTATAATACACATACATACCTACCTATACATGTCCATTGTATTCTCCAAAGATTTAGCATAAAGCTGTTATCCTTATTTCAACTTACACTCATATAGACATGTGTAGTTTATATTGGTGTATTGTTATTTCTGCCCTTATATTTTATTGTATGAATGTTTGTACAAAATTTCTATTGATTTAGATGTTTATTTGCCAAATCTATGAAATATTGTATTTGTATGTTTATTTCTTGTAATTGTTTGTATTTATTCGAGTGTATGTATCTTATTGATGATTGTTTTTCTTTACATTTCCCTTCTGCTTGGAGGATAGAGATAAAGATGGTTGTTCGACTTTGTAAATCTAACTATTTTGAATTTGATCAATTTGCTAAAACATGAGGGCAATTGGCATATATTTGTGTAATTTAAAGTCTTAGAACTATTAACTTTTTACTAATCAATTGTATGGAAATTTTAAGGAAATTTATTATTTAATGTATGGTTTATTTATATAAAGAGAATAAAGAAGGTTTATTTGAATTAGTAATATTTGGATAATTAAATGTAAATAAGATTTAAAAAAAAATCTTATAAAAAGCAACAAGTTTATTAAGGTAAATAAAAAATAAAAAAAAAACAAATAAAGAAAAGTTTAATTAAATAAAAAATATTTTGAAAAATTTTATATTTACTGTGGAATAAATTAATGAATATTTAATACTTAACATCCGAAATAAGAGCTGAACTATAACTGAACTATAACTGAACTAGAACTGAACTAGAACCGAACTAGAACTGAACTAGAACTGAACTAGAACTGAAATAGAACTGAACTAGAACTGAACTAGAACTGAACTAGAACTGAACTAGAACTGAACTAGATCTGAACTAGAACTGAACTAAAACTGAACTAGAACTGAACTAGAACTGAAATAGAACTGAACTAGAACTGAACTAAGGAGTGAGATACATACATAATATTCAATAACTTGGAAACGGTTGATCTTCATTAATTTTTTAATCATTTGATAATTTAGCACAGATCACAGAAATATATAATTTTTATGGTTCTAACCACTAATTATAAAATTGTGGGTCATTTTTGAAAACCCTTTCTTTGGAGATTTGATAGTTGCTTCAGTCACTTTTTTGGATCAGTGTGCACATCTTCTGTTAAAATCTTCGGTATTTTGGGACTACTTTTTGTGCTTTTGAATTCACTTTTCACAAGAGCTCAATATCTCTCTAATGGTCTAAGCTGTGGACAATTTTGAAAATTGACCTCTCTTGGTACTAAAACTATGTTATTGATTTGGTACCACTCCAGAGCTTTCTTACCGTAGTGACATGATACCAAATGGATCCAAAAATATGTGGACACGTTGTGCTTTCTTAAGAAAAGAAGAAGTCTTTTTTGCTAATATTCCTTTATGCATATTTTGGTATTTATAGATCCGAATGTATCAAATGACTTTCCTGTTTTGCCGCAACTGCAAAAAGCTTGTCATACCATGAATTTTGTAAGAAATTTTTGCTACTTTGGGGTCTTAAACTTATCTCCAACATTGCTTCGAGCATTAGCAATAAAAATTTTTGAAACACAAGCTGCGAAGATTCTGCCAGCACCTACGTTTCTTCGTCAATTATACAGCTTGAGTATTTTTGTATGAAATTTGGTTTTAAATTCCTAGTCCTATTTTTGGCTTGTAATTTTTTTGCAGAATTCCAGTTTGGAATTTTTTGAACTTTATATGTTATCAACTTTCCCATTAGCTGTAAATTTTCGCACCAAGTAGTCGAAGCACTGAGAAAACTGAGCTGATTTTCTATTAGATGTGTTTGGAGTTCCTTTCAATATGTCTTCAATTTTCTGGCCTTCCCAATATCATGTGCTCCTTTTTTCTTACCAAACTAGGTTTCACATCAATGGTCAAATTCTCCTGATATAGTTTAATAACATTAGAAACGGTTTTACGGACGACATTTAATTCTGTGGCCAATTATTTGTAAGACCTATTTGGATTTTTTGAAATTTTTTAATAACTTATAGGACGTAAATCTTTTTCGTCACTTATTTTGATGAAAATAAGAACAAATTAAGATGGTTGTTATTTAAAATAATAACTGAAGTATTTTTCCACGATATCTACATCAAAACAAATTTTGAATATTGATTCCGAAAAAAGTTATGAGGCAAAATGTGTGTTAAGATTTTTTCGATCTCACTCCTTAGAACTGAACTAGAACAGAACTAGAACAGAACTAGAACAGAACTAGAACAGAACTAGAACAGAACTAGAACAGAACTAGAACAGAACTAGAACAGAACTAGAACAGAACTAGAACAGAACTAGAACAGAACTAGAACAGAACTAGAACAGAACTAGAACAGAACTAGAACAGAACTAGAAATGCACTAGAACAGAACTAGAACAGAACTAGAACAGAACTAGAACAAAACTAGAACAGAACTAGAACAGAACTAGAACAGAACTAGAACAGAACTAGAACAGAACTAGAACAGAACTAGAACAGAACTAGAACAGAACTAGAACAGAACTAGAACAGAACTAGAACAGAACTAGAACAGAACTAGAAAAGAACTAGAACAGAACTAGAACAGAACTAGAACAGAACTAGAACAGAACTAAAACAGAACTAGAACAGAACTAGAACAGAACTAGAACTGAACTAGAACAGAACTAGAACAGAACTAGAACAGAACAGAACTAGAACAGAACTAGAACAGAACTAGAACAGAGCTAGAACAGAACTAGAACAGAACTAGAACAGAACTAGAACAGAACTAGAACAGAACTAGAACAGAACTAGAACAGAACTAGAACAGAACTAGAACAGAACTAGAACAGAACTAGAATAGAACTAGAACAGAACTAGAACAGAACTAGAACAGAACTAGAACAGAACTAGAACAGAACTAGAACAGAACTAGAACAGAACTAGAACAGAACTAGAACAGAACTAGAACAGAACTAGAACAGAACTAGAACAGAACTAGAACAGAACTAGAACAGAACTAGAACAGAACTAGAACAGAACTAGAACAGAACTAGAACAGAACTAGAACAGAACTAGAACAGAACTAGAACAGAACTAGAACAGAACTAGAACAGAACTAGAACAGAACTAGAACAGAACTAGAACAGAACTAGAACAGAACTAGAACAGAACTAGAACAGAACTAGAACAGAACTAGAACAGAACTAGAACAGAACTAGAACAGAACTAGAACAGAACTAGAACAGAACTAGAACAGAACTAGAACAGAACTAGAACATAACTAGAACAGAACTAGAACAGAACTAGAACAGAGCTGAACTTGAACTGAAGTGGCACTGAACTGGAACTGAACTTGAACCGGTTTAGAACTTTGTTTGGTTTTAAATTTTATTTATTTCAAGCTGCGTTCCTGGCATCAAAAATTTTATTAAAACTACTTTGGTTTGAAACTTTACCCTGACCTAAACCTAATTTTTCTTTCATAAAAAATGATTAATAGCAGTTTAATATTTTAGTATCTATGGATTAAAATTTGTAGAATTACTTCTTTACTTCTTTTAATAATTTTTTTCCTCTTTCCTTTCTTCATTTATTAATACATGACACAAAACGTACTTCAGTACAACAGAAGACTATGTATTAATTGATCTATATCAGAAATCAAACCATCACTAGTATCTTTTCTACTGTAAAAACAAAACATAATAAAAAACAATAAGAAAAACCCCATCATTAAAAAATACAAATGAAACGTTTCCCAAAATAAAACAGAATAAAAGAAGAGCTGAACAAAAACATAGTATAAGACAAGTTCACAAAGAAAGCTTTTAGATTAATTGCTTACAAGCTACCAAATAGAGGCAGGAGATATAAGAATAATATAAAAGAAAACTTGCCAAGGAATAAAAAATGGAGAAAAGAAAACTGGTATTTGAAAATAAAAAAAAAGATGTATTAAAACAGCTAACGACCTTAAAGTATGCTACCGTAACTTTAAGATGTAATAAAGAAGTTTGAAATATTTTTTTTATTAAATTGTTATATAAAGCTTTTTGAAAATTTAAATTATTTAGAGAACTTTTTACTTTAGCTTTATTTTCTCCCCCTTAAAGTATGCTTTATTTTTTTTAATATTTAATATTTTAATGTTGGTTATTTGTCTTTTAATTTTTTTTGGCGCTTTAAAATTATTTTTATATTAAACATTCTTTTTTGTAATTTTTATGTTTTTAATGGTCAAGTTTTGGCCCATAAAACCATTAATTCTAATAAACCATGGTCAATGACTTTATTTTGTTTATTCTATAAGAATTTTTCTTAAGTTAAGAAAATAAAAAGGCAGGCTGTTGGGAAAAAATTGCAGAAAAATGTTTTTGTCTTGTTTAAAGCAGTAGCTAGAGAAAGAAAAAAAGGTTTTTTTTTATATTTTTCGCTTATTTGCTTTTTTTCTTCTGTTGGTCAGCTGTCCTTTTTCTTTAAAAATAGAGTTTTTTGTTGTTGGGCTTTAGCGTTTCTTTGTGTTTTATTTTAAGGGTAATTAGCTTAATGGATTGTAAATTTTTATAAGAATTATTAGGGGGTAGAAATCAAACCAAATTTGGTAATTTTAGTAAATATTGTTTTAGTGAAATATAGCCCTTAAAGTAGGCTTTAATTTAATTGTAAATAAATTAAATACCTAAAAGTAGGCTGCAGTTTTTAGCATAAATAAATCAAGCAGCTGTTTATGAAATTTAAGAATTGGAAATTTATACAATGAAAAAACTTGAATTAAAGGTTTATATTAATGTAAGACTAAAAGTATGCTGTGTTTAATAAAAACTATTCAGTAGATTAATTTAAAAAGCCATTTTTACTGATCTTTTTTAATAATTTTAATCTTTCATTTCATTTTACTTAATTACTTTTCATTCTGGTCAATTTGTTTTCTAAAATTTAAATTCCTCTGGTTTCTTATTTTTCTTTATTTGTTTTCTCCTTTCATTAAAATACAAAACATTGTCAAAAGAACACTTGATTTTCTCTTCAATTTTATTTTATTTAAAAAGTTCTTCAATGAATAGAAATAATTTTTATACAATTTCAAGTGCTAATATACAATTCTTTTTATCAAACAAATGAATAAAATGTTTGTTTATTATTTAGTCCAAAAAAATAACTGAAAAGAAAGTGTTAATAGATAGAATAAGCTAGAACCATTTAAATGAGATAAAAATATATAAAATAGATTCAGATTTGTTTTAAGTTAAATTACAATTAATACAAGTTAAAATGCAATGGTTATATTAATTTTTAGTCCTTTTATGTAGTTTGACGTCCTGTTAAGTAAAAAATTTATATTTTTCAGAGGTTGTTACCTAATTTTTTCTATAACTTTTTTTGTACTGAATAGATGTAGCTGATTTTTAATACAGAAAAACTTAGCTAAACCTTTAATATTTTGAGGGAATTTCATTTAATTCGTATTAAGTCTGTTGGCGTAAGAGTGTTTTCAACAGACAAACAAACGGATAAAGCTAGATTTTCATGTACCTAAAGTTTTATAATATTATTTTATTTTAATAAGTTTATTTTATAAATTTTCTCTAGTCCTATTTTTATTTATACTTACAAGCGAACAAATTACTTTTGTTAAAAAAAATATAAATTGAAAAAATTCGTAAAAAAATTCTTGCCAAAAAACTTTATACCAAAATTCTTTTTTATAATTTATTATGCTCTAAGGAGGATTAAAACTGTAAAATAATCTAGATTTTAAATTAAAACAACTACTAAAATTAGTATATACTCTCTCAAAACTTTTGTTGTTCTTTAGCTGTTGTTTATCTGTTTAAGAAAAAAGATTTTTGTATCGTTTGCTAAATAACAAAAAAATTTTGTTCTAAAAACTATATTATAATTAGCCACAAATGCTATTTACAGTAAAATGCACACAGGTGTAGTTTAGGTAATTCAAGATACAAAACCTTATAATATTTCTCTTAAAAAAATACAAACAACAGGTATAAAACTTTAAATGTAGATAAAAGTTTCGTCTGCTAGATAAAAAAAATCATTCAGTTTTTTTTTCGTAATTTAAACATAAACATTAAAATGTTTCGTTATAAGAAAAGTTTATCTGAAAAAAAAATGCGGTCTGGCAACTTTTCTCTAACAACAACTTGAAACTGAGGTTGTAAGTATCAGGCTAATGGATTTGGTTCTTTCATTTAGGTGGGAAAGGTGTAGATTTTTCGTTTAATTATATTATTTTATATAATTTTTTTCTAATCAGTTTTTTTTTAAGGAGAAACTGTTTAACGTTCTATGAGGTAGGTTAGGTTCAATGAGCAGCCATTTATAATCATAACAAGACAGCTCAATTTGGTTCTGTTGGTCCCATTGTGTTACCCTGAGGATTCACACGAACCTGGTTTATGTGTTCAAATCAAGGTTCGAGTCGAACCAATCTGACGCATGTATAAAGGAGTGGATCAGTCTGATATCAGTCCCAGACACATATGATAATACACGAATGTACGGACTGCCTAAGCTAGACGTCCTAATATCTGTAAGAGCAGGATAGTGACAAAGAAAATGTTCTACCTTCTTCGCCTTTTCCTCATTACAACAACTCCTATAGTGGTCGTTATAAGGGAGTCCTAATCTCCAAGCACACGCTAGGAGTCAACCTCGATTGAGGTTGACGGCCACAAGGGTCCATAACTGACCTTTGGCATTCCCAGTACTCCAGGTAGAGCATGTGGATTCACTTATCCATCTTCTTATCCTCGATAAGTAGTGCAGTATTATAGGTTGATTATAGGCTGATAGCGTCTTATTCACCATTGGTCCGTTTCCTTCGTATCAAGGAGGAAAAGACCCTTTACCTACATAACTCTAATTTTAAATGTCTCGCCATCTCATTGAGAGATGCCCGGCATTCATGTACTAACTTTGATATCGAAAAGATACCAGAAAGAGATTTAATCGTGGCTTGACTATCCGTACAAATATGGATATCCACTCCGTCTGATATTAGCTCCATACTGCCTAAGCTAAACGTCCTAATATCCGTAAGAGCGAGATAGTGAGAAAGAAGATGACAGCAACTCCTACAGTGGTCGTTATAATGGAGTCCTAAACTCCTACCATGCGTACCGGCAACACAGTGTCCAGCAACAGCGGCCATAACTGATGTCTTGGCATTCCCAGTACGTACGAGATTCAATATAATGGGGCCTCATCTGTCTCGAGGTAGAGCATGTGGATTCACTTATCCATCTTTGCCGTAATATCCTCGATAAATAGTGCAGTATCATAGATCTAAAGGATGATAGCGGCATACCAACCAGTTGGTCCATTTCCTCCGTATCAAGGAGGGAACCAGCTTTGGCTAAGCCATCTGCAACAAGATTGCCCGAGATATTTGAATGACCCCTTACACAGATCAACTCTAGGTTTAAATGTCTCGCCATCTTTTTGGGAGATATTCATGTACCAACTTGAATGTCGAAAAGACACCAGAAAGAGATTTAACCCTGCAATACTACAATTTTTTTTAAAACCTATAATCAATTTAAAAAGTTTCATCAGGTATTTTTACATATATAAATGCAAAAATATAAAATTTTTAGTAGTTTGAATTATTACAGTAGAGACAAATAAAGAAGTTATCAAAATAACTTTAGTATTCTAGGGTTAATCGCGGCTTTACTATCCGTACAAATGTGGATATCAACTTCAAATGCCCTATAGTACATTAACCATCTTACCGCATTTTTTGTAGACGAGATCTATGCTTAAAGAACGTTGCAGTGATCCAGCAGTTTGAAAGAAATATTTTTTCTGAATGTGGGAATGTGGACACCCCTCCCAATCTCTTCGGCAGATTTAGATCCATCAGTGTAGATATTAAACTCTGACACAATTGTCAGAGTGTGATAGTTTGAGGTTGACACTGAAAATCTTCTGTTTAGAAAGGTTTTAGGGCTACAATAGTCAATATTAATGGGAATATCACTTAATATACCCAAATTAGTCGCAAGACTATGCCATGCACGTGTAGAATTGAGCCTAGTAGCGGACATCATTGCGATCTGTTTGGTCATTTAGACAACTAGCAACCAGTTTATAAAAAAGAATAATACCCTGGATGATGTTGTACGAAGCGGACCTGTTATTTTTAAAATATATTGGACATTCACACTAAAAATTTTGTTCGTAAATCAATAAAAATAACTGCAAACTATATTTACAAAGAAGAAGGAGAACACTAAAAATATTTATATAGCAAATTCTAATTTCTGCTAATAATCTTCACCACAGGTTAATAAGTTTGTAATTTCCAGCATTTTCTGAATTCTTATAAGAAAGAAGATTGAAGTAACGATGTGTGTCCGTCTCTTTGTCGGTTGAAATGGCGTTTATGAAGGCACCCGATATCGAAGATATATGATATATGTCTCATACCATTGGAAATTTTTTCGAAAATTTTCTTATTTAGTTTCAACAAAATCGGTTTAAAAATGGCGTTAATATCTCCAAAAATTCAACAAAAAATTTTAAATTAATTAATTAAATTATTTTTTTATTTTATTTTATTTTTTTTTTTTTGGAGAAAAATTCAAATAAATAAATACCCTTTATTTTGACATTTTTCCCTTCGCCCTAAATTTTTTTTAATTCCCTAAAAAATGGAAAATTTCCTCCATCCAACCTCATTGGTTCAATCATATGTTTTAAAGAATTGATTTATATTTTAATATTTTATTTTAGCACCTTTGCTACCTATATGTTTCTTTTAAACTTTTAATGCAACTTAGTGCAAAATTCTCTAAAATTTTTTATCTTTAATTCATTTCAAAATTTCTCCTTAAGTACTTATTTAACTTAAACTTTTAAAAAGCAAATCTTTTGTGCCATAAACTACACAAAAAATATAAAGAAAAAGGAAAAAATTGTCTATGCACTCATAAAAACTCTATAGAAAGATAAAAACAAGTTTGCTTCCTTTTTCCTTATACGCATCTTAAGAAAAAAAAAAAAAAAAAAAAAAACAATCTGGCAAATATATACCAAAAATCCTTTTTAAGTTTTATTTTACACATTTTAGATGACATATAAAGTGCAGCAACTTATTTTAACATTATATGGGGATAAAAAAAAGTTGTATCTTTTTATATATTTTTTTTTTTGCTTTGTACCTCTACTTAGTTTGTGTTTGTGTCAAGCTAAAACTATTTAAGCATATGTGAAATAAACATAATACCCCCAAAAAATAAACACAAAAATTATCCTTTAGTACATACGCATTTTGTAAATGACATGGAAAAAAATTAGTGGCAGATGGGAGAGTTTGTCAGAAAAACAACAGGAAAAAAAAAAAAAAAACAAAAGTAACAACAAGCTTTAAACACCACATAACTGTGAGTACTTTAACCAAATGGTATTTTGCAAAGTTTTTGCCAGAATAGAAAATAGGTAACTAACTGCTGGATAAACATAAAAAAAGTATTTGAGATGTACACAAATAGAAAAAAGTTTATCTCTAAATGGCTTGAAACTAAAACTAACCGTTTTTTATTAATTCTTATATAGTGCTTAGGAGGTTGGTCGATTTGTTTTTTATTTTTTTGTGGTACTCAAAGGTACACTTTATGTTAGAAACAAACATTTCATATTAAAGCTAGTAGGTATTTAAGTAATTTTTTGTTTAATGCTGGCAGCTTGGTTTTTAAGTGAATAGATTTGATTTTAATACTTGAACAAGATGGATCATTTGGGTGATATGTTTGGTATTTTATATGGGATGCATTTAATACCTTTTCTATTGAAGATAATTATTTTATGCGATATGATATTTTACGAATTATTAATATTGAATATTAAAATTAATTAATATTAATTTTTCGTCTCCCCTTTTCGTGAGTTATAGTCGTATTTTTTTTACCATAAAAAGTCACATGAATAAGAAGTATATTTAAACATACTATGATTGTCATATATAATTACAGTTAAAAATAAGTATATTTGTACGTAATCATTATTATGATTGTCATATATGATTACAGTTAAAAAAAAGTATATTTGTACATAATCATTACTATGATTCCATTTTATAATTTTTAATATTTTAATATTAATTTTCTTAAATATGCTTTTAACTTCATCATGTTTTTATCATTTAATAATCCCATGTTATCATATGTATAAAATAATTTTATAATATATATAATCCTATTTCATCATATATGTAATCCAGCGATCGCCAAAACCCAAGCTCGCGTGCTTTTTATCTCTTTTGTTATGCTCTTCAAATTAATAAGAAACACACAAAGCAAGTCAGTCTCGTATGAGCATTCAAAGAAGGTTATGTTACGCTTGTTGCTTGAGATAAACTCATGAAAAATGTTTGATATCAAGTAGAACTAATTTAAAGATTTTTTGTTTGGTCAAAATATGATTTTTTTATTTCTTAATTAAGAAAAAATTACTATTTTTTTTATTATATTTTTACTAAGAAATTACGGTTATAATTTATTCAATTTACTAAAATTAATTTTATTATAAACCAATCATACAATTTTTAAATAATCGTTCGTGTTGAGTTAAATTTGTTAACAGAATAGTTAACACAATAGTTATACATATTTCGGACAAAAAATAAATGTCAGTCATTATATTTTAATCAAAGAATAGAAAAATAATTATTAAATCGTAATTTTTATGATAATCATTGCAATTCCTGGTTATTACTATTCAAATTCTAAAATAGTAACAATGTATTTCCATTTACAAGTCTTCAATTAACGAAGAAACTTTCAAAATTAAATTACTATAAAAATAAAGTAACTTTTTTGGTGTACAATTTCTTAATGGGAGAGTAAAACAAAACATACATAAACATAATTGTGAATGTATGAGTGTGGCGATCGCTTATGTAATCCCATGTTATCACATATATAATTCAATTTTTTATATATATAATCCCATGTTTTCATATTTATATTCATTTGTACCACTATATATGGTACATTCATCATTCATCATACTTAATAGAAACAAACCTTGTCAATTTATATTTGTTCAATAATTATAAAATTACATAAAATATAACAAATTTTTTATAAAAATAATCACCCCTATTATGTAAGTCGTTGTCGCAATTTTGAACCAAAATGTATGAAATTTGGTTTCCTTTGGAAGCCTATTGAAAGGGAAACCAAGCCTATTGAAATTGGTTATGATCGGTTCATTATTTCACCTAGCCCCCATACAAATGTCCTCCCGGAAAGGGTTTAACGATCATATATCCCTTAAATATAAAAATATTTTAATGAAATTTGGCACATATAAGTTTCATATAAGTCCAAATAAGATCGGTCCATAATTACCCATAGTTCCCATATAAACCCCTTTTCAGAAAATCACTTAACGGGCATAAATCCCATTAAAATATTAGTAGCAAGTTAATATTCGACACAAATAAGTTTTATATGAACATAAATGATAGTGCCAAATTTTATAAAGATTGGTCCATAATTTACCATAGCTCCCATATAATGCCCCATTTCGGGAATCACCCAAAAGTGAATAAATTCATGTAAATATCAGCATCAAAGTAATATTCTGAATTCGTATATTTTATTTTACATTTATGAGTATCGGTCCACATTTGACTCCAAGTCTAATAAAGGACCTCTCTCCGAATTATACCGTACACAATGGTGTAGGGTATCATATGGTCGGGCTTGACCGACTATATCTTTTTCTCTCGTTTTTATTTTGAAATTTATACACAATAATGTGTTTTTTGCAAGATATGTTAGTGTATATAAGATATATAAGTGTGTTTTTGTTTAAAAAAAGTGACGTTTTATCTTTTTTTATTCATGTTAAAGTGATTTTCAGAAGAAGGGTTCATATGGGAGCTATGGTCAACTATGGACCGATCTTCACGAAATTGGGCATACATATATAAAACTTATTTGTGATAAATTTCATTAAAATATTTCTATTTTTATAGTATTTATGAGTGTTAAAACTCTATTCCGGGAGGACATTTGTATGGGAGCCAGGTGAAATAATGAGCCGATCATGACCAAATTCAATACGCTTCGTTCTTGTGCAAAAAAAAAAAAAAAAAAAAATATATACGATATATATGTACCAAATTTCATCAAATTATCTTCCAAATTGCGACCTGTACTTTGTGCACAAGGTTTACATGTACAGGACATGGTTAAATCGACTCAGAAAGTGATTCTGAGTCGAACGGTATATTTTAAGGTGGTGGTCAGAAGATTTTTTCTCTGCGTTAAATAATTTGCACAAACACATAATACCCCAAACGCTTATGGTCGAGTAAGGTATAAATATAAGGATACATAGCTTATTTTAAATAAAGTATTTATTATATCTCATTTTTAAAAAAGTGAAATTATTATGACTTTTCGTTAATTTTGCCAACTTTCATTCTGAGTCGACATCAAAAAATGTGTCGATAAAATCAGAGTCGTTTCAACTCGACGACAAAACTTTGTCAATATTGAGATTTGTAGTCAATATTGACATCACAAATGTTTTGTCGACGTGACTTGCTGTCGACAACGACATACACAATAGGGGTGAATATAATTTAATTAAGTTCGAAAGTTCGAATTTGATGTAAAAACCTCCTGGCAAGTGAAGAATAGTATTTTTTATATTAATAAATAATTTTATAAATTCCATAGTGGTTAAAGATATATTTTTGGTAATGTTCGAATTTTCGAATTCAAAAAATCGTCGTATCAAAAATACATTGTCATAACAAAGTTAATTAATTATTCATATAAGATCGATGTTTTAATATTTTATACAATCAAGATCAAAATTTATGCAACTTTTTTAAAAATGTTTAAAATTTCAATTAATTTCGAAATTAAATTAGTTTAAATATCTATTATATTATAAAACAATATTGAAAAAAAAAAAAAAAATTAATAAAAATATTAATTAAAAATTTATTGTATCCCCTTTAAAATTAAATTGGCGATTTTCGAAAAAATTCTAACTTAATTTCGAATTTTCAAACTTATCTAAAATGTTCAAGTTTAATTAATACGTTATAAAAATAATACAAATTAATTAAATACTTCAGTTTAATATGTTTTGAATATATTAGAATTTTTTATTGAAAAATTTCAAATAAATAAAAAATAATTAATATTTATTTATATTTTAAAAAATAGTAATATAAATTCTCTAAAAGCTTTATTAAAAAATTGTATTTTCATGATTTCATCATAAAATTGAAATAAAGTTCGAGAAAATACTCCAAATACATTAATGCAAAGTGTATATTTCACATTTTTTGTACAAGTTGCAAAGTTGGTATTCGATTGAAAAAAGCTAAAAGCTTAATTAAAAAAATTTTTGTCATGTTCGAAAAATTCGAAATTGATTTCATAATTTCGAACTTAATAAAATGCAACTAAAATATTCCAAACATGTTATTTATTAATTAAAATCCGCATATTTTGTATTTTTTTTTTTTAAAGATGGAGAGTAGGTGTTCGAAAACATCAAAATATAAACAAATTAATTAATTATAAAAAAATTCGAATTAATATTGATTAAAATTGAGAAATCATATTTTAATAAGATTGTTGCTAATTCCAAAAAAAAAAAAAAAAAAAAAAAATGTCAGGTTAATTATGAATTTAGATTTTTTTGAATTATAAAAGTATGAAATTATCTTCTAAATTAGAATATTGATTAAATATGTTTGAATTACGAAAATTTCGAAATTAATTCATTTTGCGAAATTATTTTAAAATTTTCTTATATAACGTAATATATAAATTATAAATAGGTTTTCCTTTTTTCCTTTTTATAATATATTTTGTTAAAGAAATATATATTTTCTTAATTTTCCAACTGAAAGCATTATTAAATTTACTTTTTTACTTACTTTAACTTAATCCTAATAAAATTTCTTTAAAATCTAATTATATCAACAATATAAAAATAAATTTACTTAAATATTACTCTTACCATTTGCATTTCTTAGGGGAAGAGAGATAGAGAAAGAGAGGGGATAAAAAGTAACTAAAGAGTCTGTTTTTGAAAACAAATAAAATTCAAATCAGCAAAATTTCATTATTTTTATAGTTTAAACATTTACATATGTATTTATGCATGTATGGCTTGCAGCAAGTAGTATGTTTGATAATAATTTTCTTCTTCTTCTTTTCATACAAATAACAATTTTCAATATTAAATATTTAAAATTAATGTAATTTTATTACAAAACATGTATAATTTTTTGATTTTCTTTTTTTGTAATTCAAAATTCCAAACACATTCGTTGTATCTATAAAAAATTATTATCACGTAACACATTTACATAAACACACACACACTAATACACCTACACGTTCACATACATATATAAATACACACAAATACACTTTTATATTTAAAATTTAATCTATAAGTGTGTGAGTAGTTATACATGTGTATGTAAATAATTCTGTATGCGTTTGTAAATATATGTGTGTGAGGTTTTTTAATAATTATCATAAAATAAATTTTGTGATTTTGTTTTGTATTTTTTTTTTTTTTGCAATTTGTTTGTTTGTATTCTGTAAGTGAAACATTAAAACAAACACTTACATACATACACGTTCAATACATACATATACATGGTTAAATAAAACATTAAAATATATTTTCATATTTATTTTTTTAATTTGTTTGTATTTATTATGTTTTTAAATACATATTAAATGAAAATGATTATAATAATATTATTAAATACGAGTAAGTAATAAGAAAACAAAAATACATTTAAGCTTACCCATGTTTTGTTGTTGGTTTAAATGTTGTAAAAGTATTAGTAATAGTAATAGAAAGAGTTATTAACTATAGTATCGAAAAAATAATATTGTTAAATAGAAAATAATAAATTAAGAAATTTAAAATAATTTTGTTAAGAGGAGCTTTAATTAAAATGTTTTTTTTTTTATTTTTTTAAAGCATATGTAACATGAAACCAACTACAAAAGTAGACACCTTTCATAATTACTAGGGACAAATCAGTTTTAAATTGTCAATTAATTCTTATTTGGACAACGCAACTTTCTACTTTTAAAATAATAACTATATATAAAATATAAGTAAGAAAAAATGAGCACCCCATATAATCTTTAACAACTGATAGCTATTTATATTCCAAAAAATTTTCCATGAGTTTTTCATCTGTTTAACATATCGCCATCCAGTTGATTGGCTTCTTCGTAATCTAAGTGAAAATGCTTTCTAACTACACTGATAAATGTAATTGCAATAAATGAAATTAATTTATTTTTCGAAGAAATCTTTGATTCAGCATACGAATTCGTTGTTTTTAACAAAATAGTCACTGAATTTCAATGATTCAAACAAATAAGGAGTGCGATCGAAAAATTCGTAACACACGTTTTGCCTCATAACTTTTTTCGAAAGCAATATTAAAACAATTTTTTGATCTAGTTATCATCGAAAAATACGTCAGTTATTATTTTTAATAACACCAATGTTGATTTGTCCCGACTTTGATCAAAATGAGTGACGAAAAAGATGTACGTGCTACAAAATATTAAAAAATTTAAAAAAAATTAAAATAGGTCCTACAAATAATTGGCCACAGAATTAAATTTCTGCCGTGAAACTGTTGCTAATATTATTAAACAGTATCAGGAGAATTTGGTCATTGATAGAATACCTGGTTCAGAAATAAAAAAAAGGTGCACATGATATTGGGAAGGCCAGAAAATTGAAAGCATATTAAAAATAACTACAAACACATCTGGTAGAAAAGCAGCCCGGTTAGCTCAGTGCTTTGACTATTTGGTGCGAAAATTTAAAGCTAATGCATAGTCGATAACATATAAAGTCCAAAAAGTTCCAAACAAGAATGCTGGAAAAAATTAAGAAGTCAAGAATAGGACACGGAAATTAAAACCAAATTCCATACAAAAATACTCATGTTGTACAATTGACGAAGAAACGTATGTGCTGGCAGAATTTTCGCAGCTTCTGTGCTGGAGCAATATTAAAGATTAATTTAGGACCCAAAAGCAGAAAAAAAATTCCTAAAAAATGCCTGGTATAACAAGTTTTTGCAGTTGTGGCAAAATAGGAAAGTCATTTGTTACATTTGGCTTTATAAATATCAAAATATACATCAAAAAATATTTACAGAAAAGGATTCTTCCTTTCGTAAGAGAGCACAACGTGTCCACACATTTTAGGATCGATTTGATATCATGTTACTATGATAAGAAAGCTCTGGAGTGGTACCAAAACAATAACATAGTGTTTGTGCCAAGTGCAGTCAATTTTCCAAATTGTCCATAGCTTAGACCAGTGGAGAGATATTGTGCTCTTGTGAAAAGTGAATTAAAGAGCACAAAAAAGGTGTCCCAAAATACCGAAAATTTTCCAAAAAAGTACACACTGTTCCAAAAAAGTGACTGAAGCAACTATCAAATCTCTAATGGAAGGGTTACCAAAAATTGTCCACAAGTTCATAAGTAGTGGTAAAAAATATAAAAGTTATGTTTTCCTGTGATCTGTAATAAATTTTCAATTAAATAAAAAAAAGAATGAAATCTCTAGGATTAAAAAAAATCCTAATAAGGACTGCGCACGAAAAAATCCGTGCATGCTCTTGTGCTTATAACTTTTAATGCGATGAAAAATTAATAATTCTGTTAACTGGTTTGTATTTGCCATTACGTTCAAATGCCATGTGCTAAGTTTCATGGTAATATCAAAATTGTTTTTTCTTAAAATGGAAGTTTAACAAAAAACATCTAAACACATAAGTCAAATTTTTCATGAAATCTTGCATTGGTCATATAAAATAATTTCTGAGAAGGATGTTGTGCCGCAAAATACAGTTTCTTGGATCATAATATTATATAAAGAAGTCATGATCACTGAATGGTAGCCTGGTAATGGAAGACAAATAGTGTTTTCAGGCTGTAGGACCTGAAAACGTATAAAGTAAGAAAAAAATCATATTAGAAACGCAAGCAAGAATTTGGAGGTAAAAAATAACATGAAAGTACTTCGGACGAATTTTTTCCGAAATTTTATTTCTGTATAGTAGACGATGAAACGTTTGTACAGGGTGACTTTTTTCAACTTCCTAGCCAGGAATTCTATATCGCAGATGCCAGAGGAATTATGGCAGAAAAATTTCGTGTATCAAAGAAATCAAAATTCCCAAGAAATTTTTTGATTTTGGGAAGTAATATGCGTACGCAGGAATGAAGCACTTCATTCTTAAGAAATGGTTGTATTAACACAGAAATATACGTGAATGAGTGCCTTTGAAAAAGACTTCTCCCTTTCCTAATAAAATTCAGTGTATCCGCTATTTTCTGGCATATATCCGCTTCTTTTCATTACAACAAAAAAAACAATGCAGTTGTAACAAAGAAATTGTAAGAGTTTGTATCGAAAGAGGCTAATCCATCAAATTGTCCGAAACTCCGTGCAATTGAAAGATATTGGACTCTAGTAAAAAACAATTTAAAGGACATTAAAAGCTCAGAATAAAATGAAACGGAGTTTAAAAATAAGTAGACTTATTCGAGCAAAAAACAGACCGAAATGCAATAAAATCTTTAATTAGAATAATTCCGGAAAAGATCAGATATTTCCTTAAAAACCAACAGGAACGAATTTATTTTTTGATGGTTAGAACTTGAACATAACAGTCATTAATAAAAATATAATTTTAAAAAAATTTGCCCACTGGTTTAGTTTCTATAAGCAGATTTGCATGCACGGATTTTTTCGTGCGCAGTCCTTAGAAACGCAAGCAAGAATTTGGAGGTAAAAAATAACGGGAAAGTACTTCAGACGATTTTTTTTTTATAATTATGATTAGTGTATAATAGATAATGAAACGTTTGCACAGGCTGACTTTTTTCCACTTCCTGCCCAGGAACTCTATGTTGCAGATGCTAGTGGGAATATGGCAGAAAAATATCGTGTATCAAAGAAGTCAAAATTCCCAAGAAAGTTTTTGATTTGGGAAGCCATATGCATATGGGGGAAAGAAGCACTTCATTCATCACAGCAACAAAACAAAATATTGGTAACAATTGTTAGTGTTTGTACCAAAAGAGGCTAATCTATCAAATTATCTGGAACTCCATGCAATTGATAGATATTGGACTCTAGTAAAAATAATTTAAAGGACATGAAACGCTCAATTTAAAATGAAGTCTTATTTGAGCAAAAAAAAAAAAAAAGAGAAAGATCGAAACACAGTAAAACCTTAAAATGAAAGAATTCTGGAAATGATCATATATTTCCTTAAAACCCAGTAGGAAATAATTTATTCTTTCATGTTTAGAACATGAACATAACAGTCGTTAATAAAAATATAATTAAAAAAAAAAAAATGCTCATTGGTTTAGCTTCTATAAGCAGATTTGTATGCACGGGTTTTTTCGTGCGCAGTCCTAATAACGCCAAAATTTAAAAATTTCAGATTTTTTTTTTTTTTTAATTTATGTTTAGTGCAAATTTAGCAAATTAATATTTTGAAATGTAATTTGGAAATCTTCTTTAATCACACGATACTCTAGCTTCATTAAAATAACGTTGCGAGTGTGCCTCGCGAAAAAGTCACCTCATTCCATTCACTTTTTTTCTCCAAGTTTTGGTAGTTTTTCTCTTGAGGGCATATTAACAAATGTTTAATAATTTCAAGAGCTGTTAGGCTCCATTATGAATTTTGCAATATAATGGAAGAATTGGACACTTATGGTAAAATATGTGATTACAGCAATCAAAAGAAGGAAAAAATCTTGTTAGTTTCAAAAATTTTTTTTATATTCTTGAATTTTTCTTATTTAATTAAAAAAATCAGAACAGAAATATATAGTTTGACGGCAAAAGTCAGTTTCGTAAAGGTAAACGTGAAAAGAGAATTGCCCATATACACAAACATCTATTCCAGGGCTCAGGTATATAACTTAGAATATGTGAGGTACCGTCTTTGCTAATATGGAGGGATGCTATCATTTGAATGGTTGATTTATTTTCGGAAAATATGTTCAAGACCTCTAAATTTCCTTGGGAATTAAAAAAAAAAAAAAAAACAAATAAGTATTTAAAAATTGCCTTTGCTTTTATTAGTTTTCAATTTAGGAAAGACAAATTTATATTCTTCACTTAAAGCTCCTTTTATTAAATAAATAAAACAAAATAGTTGAAGCAAAGTGTTAAAAGAGAAAATGATAAATAATTAAAGCTTGTGTTGTAATTAGGGACTTAATTTTATTTAAGGATTTTAAAGATTTTGTTTTTAATAAAATAATAAATTTTAATTTATAATTTTGTTTTTAGTCATAGAAGAAATGACAGCTGGTGATATGTATGTATGTATGGATGAATATGTATATGTGTTGAGTTTGTTGAGGTGCGCTTAAATGTCATGTTTATGTTTCACATTAATAAACAAAAATGATTAATAGAATTGTGAATTTAATTTACTGTTAATAATTTTATTGAGAATTAATTTTTTTTTTTAGTATTTAATTTTAATTTTATAAGCATTTAATAACACTAAAGATTATTTCATAATTAATTAATGTTTGAGTTTTGGTATAATTTTATAGTTTCTTTTTGCTGATTTCAAATAGGATAAGGATGAGAAATATTAGGTTATAATTTAAGCTGGTATACTGTTTAAAAGGTAAAAGAAAATTTAGAGGAACTACTTTTAAAATTAGCAAAATTATAAAAAAAATAAGTGAAAAAGAGGGCGTATGATCAATATTTTAAATTTATTTAATTAATATTTATCATACGCAATTATTAACCATTGTTAGTAACACTGGTCGACAAAAAAAATTTTTCTGAGCTCCTTCAAAAAAAAAAAAAAAAAAAAAAAAAAATATGTAGCCTACATGGAATTCCGCATGCTAAACTTAAATCTGCTTTCAGTTTTTTTCCATCAGATACGGATTTTTTTTATGCGCGTGTCTAATATTGCGCCCTAAATAAGCCGATTACTCGAGTATATTTCACTATAACTCGAGAACGGTATGCACGATTTATACATATAATACACCAAAATATGTGGAATAACATTGGCTTTACTATCAAATTTTTATCCGCTCAATAGTTTAGGAGATATTTCGAAAAAATTGTCGGAAAAAAAATTTTTCATTCAAAATTCAAGATTTCTTTTTTTTACTAAAACTTTTTTTTTTTAAAGTGAAAACATCAAAAATATTTAAGTTTATCACCTTTATCTCAAAGCTGGCAAAACTGCGAGTAAATAAAGTCACATACTGTAAAAATTGATGCACAAATCTTGATTGGATTATCAGTTAAGTTTGGATACCCATGTATACCTATAGCTAAGTGGAAATACACTAGTGGACAAAAAAAATTTTTTTTTTTCGTCTTAAATAAAAAAAATAGGTGGATTATATGGAATTCAACGTGCTAAATAAGAATCAGCTTTTGCTTTTTTTTTTATCACGCATTGATTTTTTTTATGGGCATGACTACTATGACCACGCCTTTAGGCAATCACACTTGTATAACTCGAGAACAGTTTGTCCAATTAAGATAAATTGAACTTTAATATATAGCGAACTAAATTGTCTTTGAGCTGAATTTATATAATCTTTTGTCCAGTTAATATTTCCTTAGTTATTCGGTAATTAGTACCGAACATTTTAAAATTTATTTTTTTGAAAAGTTGTGAAAATTTTGATCCATAACTCTGAAATTCTTGAGCGAATAAAAAATATTGTTGACACACCTTGAAGAAAATTTTCGCATGCATCTTTAGATGTATCACTTATAAAAATCGTTTAAATGGTTCTTGAGTTATAGCCTGAGTTTGAAAAACCATTCTCGAATTTTTTAGTGTATCCCGCTGAATAAGGTGATGATATTAGTCATGCACATAAAAAGAAATCAGTACCCTATAGAAAAAAAGTTAATGCAGATTCTTGTTTAACTAGTCAGAGTCCACCTAGTCCATCTTTTTTTGTTGCAAGAAAAAATAAAAAAAAAAAAAATTTTTGGCCACCACTCTAACATAAGTATTTTTACTTAACTGTGAATAAAATTTCTGCATCAATTTTGGAGATACATGCCTTATTTTATTCGCAACATTACCAGCTTTAAGGTAAAGATGATAAACTGTAACATTTTAGATGTTTTCATTTATTAAAAGAAATTTAAGTAACAAAAAAATCTAAAATTTTGCATGAAAATAATTTTTTTCGGACACTTATTTCAAAATAACTCCAAAACTATTGAGCACATAAAAAAATTAAGTGTGGGGAATTTAAAGATATTTTTAGTATGTATCTTTTGGTGTATCACTTTAATCAATCGTACACACCGTTCTTGAGTTATGAGGAAATATACTAGAGTAGTGGCCATACTATGGGCGAAATATTAGACATGCCCATAAAAAAAATCCAGACCTGATGGAAAAAAACTGAAAGCAGATTCGTGTTTAGCACATCAAAATACATCAAGTCCAAATATTCGTATATGGGGAGGATTTTTTTTGTTGACCAGTGTAACTTGATTGATACTCTAAGCGTATGAGTTACATTTTTTATTATTTGTTTATTAATATTGCTCATACGTCTAGAGTTTTAAATATTTCAACAAATTAAATTTAGATTTAAAATTAGATTCTAATTTAAGCTTAAATTATTTTACTTCTTCAATTTCAGTATAATTTCCTCTACATTTTCTTTATTTATATTTTTTATTGTTTTGGCAGTTAAAAAGCATTTGATTAAAATAATTTTAGTTAATTTATAAAAAAATGTATTTGTTCTCGATTATTTTTTTTTTTAAATAATAATTTAGCTGTCATTTTTGTTTCTGCCTTTAAAATGTAAATGTTTTTGTTAACAATTTTTTGCTAATTTTTAAAATGAAGCTTTTTTTTTGCTGTTTAATTGTTTTCAATTAATATATACACACACACACACAAATACAGTGAAATGCAAATGCTCATAATATAATACATTGATAACAAATTATTATGATCTATATTGTTTTTGCTTTACTAATATGTTAGACATACATATACACATACACTAAATACAAATACATTTATATTAAATATAAGTATTACATGTATTGCATTATTATTATTATTTTTTTTTTTAATTTATAATTAATATGCATATTAATTTTAATTTAATGATAAACTAGCCATGAATAAAGGAAATTAACATATAGTGATTTTAATAAAGAAATTAAATGAAAATTAATTTGTTTTAATTTCAATAGTAGTATACGTTAAGTAATTAATGATAACAACAGTATGATCAAGTTTTAACTAATTTAATGATGGTTAATAAATTTATGATTTGTTTTTTTTTTTTTTTAATAGTAATAATTTAGTTTATAATACTTGTTTTAATTTGGTTAGTTAATATTGTATTTAATTAAGAAAAAGTGATATTAATGTTCTTTTTTAATTTGAAAAAAAAAAAAAAAAAAATTTACATGGTAGTCATAGGAAAATTTTTAAAGAATATTTTAAATTAAAATATTACGATTATCCATTTTTTACTTCCACAATTTTTAGGGATGAAAGGAATATTATTGATATATGAAACAGTTTTTTTTCGATATTTTAATATGAAATTCATATTATCAGGGTCTAATTCAGTAGGCGGATGGACAGACGGATATCATTATTTTAAATCCTTAAGAATTAAAAATTGTATATTCTATTCCAAAGTAAAAATTAATTTTATAGAAACTAAATACGGAAAATTATTTTTATTTTTATTTATTCCAAACATTAATATCACTTCTTTTATGCTAAATGAAGTTTAGGCTAATTTATGACTTTATTATTATTTTTATTTAATAATAACTAATTAAAAATATTTATTTAACCCTTTAAGTGCATTTTGTGTTTATGTTATAAACATTGTTCAAATAAGAATACTATTTTAACAAATATACAGATTTTAGACCATATTTAAATTGCCTGAATTGTTTGTCAGAATAGAGTGTCATTATCCATCATTGAGTTACAAATTTGATGTCGATATCTTTATTGAGTCATAAACGATTTTGATTTGATAAGTTTGCAAAAATTAATGAACAAACGGACGGAAGGACAGACATTAGAAGTCTTTAAAAGAGTCTTCAGATTCTAAATATATATTATTTTTTTACTTCTTGGCCAATATAAAAATTAAATCTAAATATAGAAGTATTGATATCATCTTTCCCCGAATTAAGTGATATTTAACCCAAATGTACAGAGAGACAGACAGACGGACACTGCCATTCAGCCAAAAAACATCTTATAATTCTGAAAATACATTTTTTTATTCATCAATAAATAGAAAAATTAAACGTGATCACCACAGTGCTGATATCACATTTTCCTGAATTATGCATAATTTTCGACCCATTTAACTCTATTGTATAGACGGCCGAACAGACATTACCATTCTGCAAAAAAAGCGTGACCATTAAAATATTAATACTATTTTCGTTCCCTATTACCCGACACTGTATTCCTCAGTCTATTTGTATACATTTCTTATTTTTTATTTTATAATTTTCCGTCGATGGTAGCACCCCGAATCGAACTCACGTTCTTCTGATATCTTACGTTTTATAGTCTTCAACTCTAACCGCCCAGCCACAATTGTTATTTCGCGCGAGTACTAATTGCGCACTTAACATTCCTGTTGTAAATTGCCTCTCAACTGATATTTATTGAATGTGATGTTATCAACTGGAACTTTGGTGATGAGTTAGGTGTCAATTGGTACTCATCCGATACTGATGGACCGGTGCATAACTGAAGTTATAGTACTGAAGTTATAGTGCAATTACCACAAATTTCCCGCAGGGATATTAAGAAATGAGGCATTTAAAGTGGCAGAAAATAGCATCTCGAGGGATATTCAAGCGATAAATGAAAGCAAAAAAATTTTTTCTTTGTCAAGATAATGTTAAAATTTTGAAATTGCATTTAGAATGCATCAGATTATGCGCCACTACATTTAGTACGTAACAAGAATTTATGATTTCACAATATTCGAGAAGAAAATTCATCTTGCTCTGCCAAGAATAACAAAATCGATTAACGTGATATTTTTGTTTAAAGAAAAACGTGGTGCTGGCATTATAGAATAATGTTATCAACTCCTCGGTAAATAGATAGATAAGAACTGAAAATAAATATTTCATGAGCCAGTTCGATATCGAAGGTGAATTATATAAAGAAAAACTTGACATCAGATTAGGCCACCTGTATAAAGGATCAAGGGCGTTACTGATCACTATATTTAAATCCAAATCGAGATAATCAAATGCAATGTACCATAATAACTATTATAAATGCCTTAACATGTAACACATTTCAGAAGGAATAATTATATTTTATATATTATAAGAAATTATTTGGTACTACACCGTCAAATTATTTTATCAATTTTACATCATTATTTAATTGCATTAAATTTCAATTTAAATAGTCCACCTTCAACTTTTCTACTGCATACTATATATATTTAATATAAAACTTTGTAAAATTATCATAAAACTAAATTTAAATGTCAAATAAAACTATTTTTTCCATACAATTTGTTAAAACGTCTGCTTCTTATATGAGCGCAACAACATACCCCCTAATAGAACATCAATGCGTTTTTGCAACACCCGATATCTCAGAAACCAAAATAGCTAGGCACATAGATCTTTCGATTTTGTGATCACAATTACCAAAATAGACACCACACCAAATTTTATTCATTTATTTTAACGCGATCGGGTAGTGGTCGGAAAAAAGATCTATTTAAAATTATTTGCAAGTCATCTACATATATATGTTTTTTTTTTTTTTTTTTTTTTTTTTGTAATTTGCTCAACCTTTTGATGGTCGGAGAAAAAATATATAAAATTATTTTAAAAATTAAAAAAATAATTACATGCCTATTATTCTTAAAATTCTATTCAGAATTAAGACCTGATATGTTCACAGTCATAAGTGTTGTGACTGTCATAATAATTGAAAATAAAAAAATATGAAAATATAAAAAAAAAATATGTTGTAGAAAAAACAATGCATACATACATATTTCAAACATTTGAGGGACAAAGTGCGATAAAACATATATACAACATACTCTAACTCACATTTCCTGCAGATTTTCATGGGATTTTGCAGTATTATTTGCAAATTATCCATTCTTCTCTAAAAATTTCAAATTTTTTTTTAAAAATTTTATTTTTAATTTTTATTTTCAATTGACAAGAAAAGTCAACATTTTTTAATGTTAAGCATGTTTTGTGACTATGTTAACAGAATATGAAGTTATGACCGAGTCACAAGTATAGTCGTAACTTTGAGTCATAATAAAATTGTGTCTTTTTTAAGACTTTTTCTATGAATAGGCATGTTAGTGTAAAATTTTGATGTTGAAATTATTTCGTAAGAAAGATGATATCGTTTAAAAATTTTATTAGTCGATATCTACATATGTTCTCTATTATATTAATTAAATATACTCTGATTTTCAATAAAGATATAAAGATTTTCATATGTTTTGTCAAATGGAATGAAAGAATTTTCTTTAAAGCCACCATTCTATTTTAACTAACAATATAAGCAGCAATTTTTTATAATTTAGTTTATATGTTCCTCTATTTTTTTTTGGGACAACAGTAGATTTCAAGCTTTTGGTTAAATGGTTAAACTTCATTCAGTGAAAAAAAAAAAAAAAATAAACAAAAGACTATAACTGCAATTGTATTTAAAAATTAAAATGCTTGAAATTATCTTCAAAATATATTTTCATTTGAAAAATCTAAATTATTAATAGGTTGTAAAGCAAACAAAAATAATCGCTTGAGAGTATCAAATTACTTGCAGGATAAGTATGGTATTTTTGCATATTAAATAACATCAAAAAAGTACGTTTGTATCAACTTCTCCATCCCTGTAAGTGACCCACAGTAAATAAAATTTTATTTAGTGTTATGTGATTTTTTTTTTTTTTGCAAAATTTTTTATGTGGTGAATCAATTGGTCAATTGAGATATGAGTAAAAACGTTCTAATAAGTAGGTATTAATATTTTGATGTAAAATATATTTCTTTTTCCAAATAGAAAATAAAATTGTACCATAAATTTCAAAGTATTTAAATGGTCAAATGAAAAAGATAATATTATTTTTTATATTTTAAATATAATTTTAGAATTGTATTTGTATGTCTTTTTAAATGTCTATAACTATGGTATAGTTATGCCTGTCCGTACGTTTTACTTGAAATTAAGCACGACGTAAATAGCTTTTATCCATATCTTGTATGTAACTTGCACCAGAATTTAAGCTCAATTTGTGTTATTGAATATTATGAGAAAATCTAAATAAAATTCTTCTTCAAAAATTATGTAAAACAGTTGTTGCAAAAACTTTAAAATGCAAAATGACACCCCTTCTAAATGTTATAATTTATGAATAAAAAAAAAAAAAATATTTCAAAAATTCTCTATTTGGTCAATATTTTGAGATAGAAAGTTTGCAATATTTATACTCTAAGAAGGTATTTTATGAATTCCTATGAAAAACTAGGCAATTAGTTTTTTCGATGTATAATCGAAATAATTCAATTTAAATCATTTCTTAAAAACGAAAGAAGGCAATATATAAACTCCTCCAGAGTTCTTCTAAATAAGATTTATTCCCTACGCATAATTAAATATAATGTGTTTCTTGATATTATCAATTGAGTCGATAACTTTATATATAGAAATTAAATTCTATTTCATTGAATTTTACATCTAGTCCCAGATCCAAAAAATAGCTTCAAAACTTGAGATATTATTAGTAAGTTTTATCGATAATACTAGTCGATTGGTGTTTTTTTATACTTTTATTTCACTTAATTTTCGGCACTTAAAGGATTAAATTATAATATTTTAATGATACTTTTTTTATATATATTATGATTATTTATACACATTAATTTATATTTATATTAACTTATAATGAGTATTAAATAATTTTTGTTTAATTATGATACTAATTTATTGTTGACTGAGGGATTGGATTTGATTTTCACATTTCATGACGCTTATTTTTTGCTTTTCTTGTTTATAACATGAACAATACTTGAAATTTATTTGGCTAAAAAAGTGTTATAATCATAAAATAAAAATCATAAACTAAAAAAAATTTTGAAATTTTTTAAGTTAAAAATTAAACGAATTGTGTTTGTTTAAAAGTAGCTAAATAAAGTCAAGTATTGTTTGGTTTAACCAGGGATATTACACCAGCATATTGTTTATAAAATGTTTAAAAGAAATGCCATGTATTAAAGAATTAGCAATTGAGTTTAAGGAAAGGATCACTTGTTTAAAATTAAAGAAGAGGTTAATTAATGATAATAAAAAGAATTTTGATAATTTATTTTTCCTTTTTTTTTTTAAAAGAAATTTTGGAAACAATAACTTGCATAATATTCTGGTTAAACGGTAAATTTTTATTTTAGGGTCTTAGAGGAAGGATTATGAAATTAGGAGTGGGAGTTTATTTAAAGAAAATTTTTATTTAAAATACAATTAATTTTGGTTAAATGATAAGATTTGACTTAAATTTTGTAGGGTTTGATTTTGGTTGATATTATTTTACAATGTAAGGCCCACATAAACGGCAAGCTGACAATGTACACTCCCACTTTTTTATTGGTTTTTGTTCATTTGGTGACCACTGCGTGTGTAAACTACTCTTATTGAAATGTTTGCATACATTTTTTTAAAATTGTATTTTTTTTTTTTTTAAATTATTGTGGAATTTGAAATGTTAGTTTATGTTTTTTTTAAAGATAAATAATTTAAATTTTTATATATTTTTTTTATGAAACTAAAAAATATTTAATATAAAAATTAAAATTTTTTGATTAATTTTTTAAATTAAAATGAATTTTAGAGCTTTTGTGTTTAATGTTTCAAAATAATAAAATGAAATAAAAATTTCGCCATGATTTTAACTAACAAAATGATTTTGATTTTTTTTGTTAGTAAAACTAATTAAAATTGTTTTAATTATAATTTTTTGGTTTGTTTGGTTTAATTATTTTACAAGGTGCTGGTTAAAAGCTCAGTTCAAATCAAAATTAAAATAAAATTAGTTTTGTAAATACAATCCATCATATCTAGAAAATATATAAAAAAGCCATTTATACAATAAATTTGTTACAATTTGTTTTGTTTTATTTTTTTAATATTTTTAAATAATATAAAACCTTTTGCTTACCTTTTCATTTAAATTCTTAAAAATTTCTCAACTATATACAAAAGATTTCAATATAATTTTGTTTTATATATAAATATAAACTTAATTAAAATACCTATAATAATTATAAGAAACTTAATGATCAATATTATTTATAGTTTATAAAGAAATATCCCCTTTAGTTATTACAATTTTTTCTCTTGATTTTATTTTTTAATTACCAACTTACCTGTTGTACATGAGCACATCTGGTTTCCATAGTTTATTGGGTGTAATACGTAAATCCTTGACACCACCATATTCTGAGTCATTCCATCGTAAATTATAATCATTCCATTCCTAGTTACGTCGTTAAGGTAAATGATTACATATTTTTTAAATTGAATTTTGGTTTTGCAATTGCGGCACAAGAAAAAGATAATAAATAAAATTTAATTAAAATTATATTTTCTTTAAGTGATATATTTTAAAAATGGTAAACAAAACTTAAATATACAAGACAAGGGAAAGCAACACCAATGGTTGCAGCTTTAAATAGCTATTGCAGACTAAGTAGCAAATGAAGCAGAACTGAACTAGAACTGAATTAGAACTGAACTAGAACTGGACTAGAACTGAACTAGAACTGAACTTGAACTGAACTAGAACTGAACTAGAATTGAACTAGAACTGAACTAGAACTGAACTAGAACTGAACTAGAACTGAACTAGAACTGAACTAAAACTGAACTAGAACTGAACTAAAACTGAACTAGAACTGAACTAGAACTGAACTAGAACTGAACTAGAACTGAACTAGACCTGAACTAGAACTGAACTAGAACTGAACTAGAACTGAACTAGAACTGAACTAGAACTGAACTAGAACTGAACTAGAACTGAACTAGAACTGAACTAGAACTGAACTAGAACTGAACTAGAACTGAACAAGAACTGAACTAGAACTGAACTAGAACTGAACTAGAACTGAACTAGAATTGAACTAGAACTGAACTAGAACTGAGCTAAAACTGTAGTCAAACTTTATTAAACACTAATCGAACTTAATACCGTACTCTTACTTTTATTTTATATTCCCCTTTTTAATACTTGTATATTTAAATTTTATTTAAAATAAATAATTTTGTTATGTTTTAATTATGTTTGAGTGTTAAATGAAATGGCGACACTATAAATAATATTAAAAAATTATTACATTTTCAAATTAAATTAAAAATTTTACTACTTTAATTAGGAAAATTGAATATAAAAATAAAACAACATAAACATATCATTCATGTTTGAATGTAATAATTTGTAATAAAAAACTGGAATTAGAGATATTAAAATTAAAAATATTTTTATAACCACAACATTAAATATTTATATATGTTTATGCTTAATAAAAAAATCTAATAAAATTATGATAAATATACAGTAAACCACCAGAATAATTAAAAGTTATTTTAGTTTATGAATTAAATTTTTAAATGGTATACAAAAATTACTACTAAATATTTTTTAAAGTAACAAATAAAAACTAAAATTAAAAATAAGATTAAAAAATATTGAAAATAGTTTTTATAAGCAAATATAAATTTTTTGTTAATTTTTACAGTGCGGGTAGACTTATGTGATAAGTAAAATTTCTGAATATATTTCCATTAAAAATATTATAGACTTTTATGAACTTTAAAGCAAAATAGAGGTACACAACATACAAATTTAAAGCAAAAACTTTATTAAAACTTCTAAAATAAATGTTAACAAATGATAGGAAAATCTACGTTTATAGACACATTAATACTGAAAAACGTTCTCTGAAATATTCTAAATATTTGTAAAATCTCAAAAAAAATTTAAGCTCTTACAAGAATAAAGAAATTTTTCCAATTTCTTTAGTACTAATTCCTTAAAAAAATTAAGCTCCTTGTGTGCTGATGTAAGTGTATTTTGTTGGCCATAAAACAAACATAAAAAAGGATTAAAATACTGTGCCAAAAAAATATACTTACTTACTTAAAGAAAAAAATTATATTGGTTTTCTGTGATTGTTTTCAGTTTTTATAAATTTTTTTACTTTATATAAAAAAAAAAAGAAAATAAAAAACTATTGTCTACTTTGGGGAGTTGAGAAAAAAAAGTACTTTTCTTCTTTTAGGTAGTATTTTAAATAAAATACTTGTTTTTTCTTTCTAAATATTTTTGTTGATGTTTTTTATTTTTCTTTTAGTGGTTGCGTTTAAATACTTCCTACGATGTGTGAGCATTTAAGTTTATTTTACCCAAAAACTCTTTGAAATTTTGTTAGTATTTTTTTCTCTTGTTATTGCTAAACGTTTTGTTGTCATTTGTGGTCATAGTGGTTTAAGTTTGAAACAGTGTTTTGTGAATTTGTTTGTATTTTTTTATGTTAAATGTTGGAAAAGTTAACTGTTAACGTAAAGTTTTATGTTTAAACTTTTGTGGTTAAGTAAATAACATGTTTATAGAGGAGTCACAGTAAATATAAAAAAATAAATTGAAAAAATAGAAAAATTTTTGTTTTCAAAATATTTAAATAAATTAAAAATAATTGCCTGTTTTAGGGCTCATTAATATTTGTTTTTTATTTTCAATTTATATAAAAAGTGTTAAAAATAAAATAAAAAAATAAATAATAAAATAAAATAATAAAAATTTTAAACATTTGACCTAAAACAGAATATTTAAAAACAACTAAAAAAATCAAAATAACAGAAAAAATTTATTAAGTGAACTCCACAGAACTGAACTAGAACTGAACGAGAACTGAACTAGAACTGAACTAGAACTGAACTAGAACTGAACTAGAACTGAACTAGAACTGAACTAGAACTAAACTAGAACTGAACTAGAACTGAACTAGAACTGAACTAGAACTGAACTAGAACTGAACTAGAACTGAACTAGAACTGATCGAGAACTGAACTAGAACTGAACTAGAACTGAACTAGAACTGAACTAGAACTGAACTAGAACTGAACTAGAACTGAACTACAACTGAACTACAACTGAACTAGAACTGAACTAGAACTGAACTAGAACTGAACTACAACTGAACTACAACTGAACTAGAACTGAACTATAACTGAACTACAACTGAACTAGAACTAGATTTGAAATAGAACTGAACTATAACTAACTCTTGAACTGAACTAGAACTGAACCAGAACTGAACTAGACTTAAACTAGAACTGAACTAGAACTGAACTAGAACTGAACTAGAACTGAACTAGAACTGAACTAGAACTGAACTAGAACTGAACTAGAACTGAACTAGAACTGAACTAGAACTGAACTACAACTGAACTACAACTGAACTAGAACTGAACTAGAACTGAACTAGAACTGAACTAGAACTGAACTAGAACTGAACTAGAACTGAACTACAACTGAACTACAACTGAACTACAACTGAACTACAACTGAACTAGAACTGAACTAAAACTGAACTAGAACTGAACTACAACTGAACTAGAACTAGATTCGAAATAGAACTGAACTATAACTAACTCTTGAACTGAACTAGAACTGAACCAGAACTGAACTAGAATTAAACTAGAACTGAACTAGAACTGAACTAGAGCTGGATTAGAACTAAACTAGAACTGAACTAGAACTAACTCTAGAACTGAACTAGAACTGAACCAAAACTGAACTAGAATTAAACTAGAACTGAACTAGAACTGGACTGGAACTGAACTAGAACTGAACTGGAACTAAACTAGAACTGAAATTGAATACTAAGCTAGAAGTCAAGTAGATCTAAAACTGCACTATATTTGTAATAGAACTAATTTAGAACTGAACTAGAACTAAACTTAAATTGGAATTGACTAGAGCTGATTAAAAATATTTAATATTCTCTAAATTTATATTAATTTTAAGTTTGATTTTTTATTCCTTTCTCTTTTAAATAAATTCTTATAAATTTATTAAATATAATATTTTTTTTTCTTTAAAATTAATTGCCTACGTTAAGGGGTTACTTGGGTTTAATCATTCGTTTCACCTCTACATTTTTTTGCTTCATTTACTTTTAACAATTTTACACAATTAATGCTGGTATTTTCCTTTTAATACTTTTCACATGTAATAATTTGTATTGCATTTTGATTTATTATTAATTATTTAGTACTAAATGCTATTTATCATTTAATAGTATTCCAGTCATTTATACACTTATTTAGTTTTTTATATATATTAAATGTTCGTACTTTTTTTTTTTTTGCTTTTATATATATTAAACTCTATATTTATAATTTATTACCTACAATAATACCCAGCTACAACTACTTTACATTGTTGTGTAAAGTAACAGCAGATTTTTAAGTAAAAGATATAAAACATCAGTTGTTAAATGAAACAAATTACTTTGTAGTAATCCTGCCAATTGCTTTTAATAATACTGATCAATATTACTACATGCAGCTTTTATTTTAGATTATTAATGAGTTAAAATATAAAGTGATGAAAGGTAGCTTTGAGTTAAAATTACTTAAGGAGAGAAAGTGTGTCATTATAGAAATAGGGTAAAATAGATAAAGGATTTAATCGGCGTGTGAGCAAAGTTATAGCGACTTATAAAATCTTGTCCATATTTAATACAGAATACAATAAATAATTAAAGTTATTATCCCTTACGTTTTAATATTTACAAAAATGTTTAATATCATTTATCACTTAACTTTATTTTCTTAAATTTGCCATAAAAAAATACCATTAACAATTCTAAGTAAACCCATTTAATGTTCAAAATTACCATATTTTAAAAGCAAGAAATATTTAAACATCATAAAGATTTTATATTATTCCTAGGATCCTGTACATATATTTTTACCATTATTATTTATTGAACTTTCATACACAAACATACTATGTTTATAAAAATGTGTTTAGTTGTATATGCTTAACATTTTTATGTGTACATAAGTATTTGCTTATATGTAAGGTATTGTTTTACAACATTCATATGCTTTTGTTATCAATCGCCATTAAATATTTTATGCGTTGTAAAATTTAAAAAAAAAAGAATGAAATATTCATTCATTTTTTAACTTCTGCTTCTTTCCCCAAACTCTAAGCAATAAATCGTAAATAATAGAGAGTATAAAAAAAATCTTACAAAAAAATTTAAAAGTTGAAAAATAATAGAGCAGGACATTGTTGTCGCAAAATGGAATAAAAAAAGTATATTTGATATTTTGAATACAATGTTGTGGGAAGTGGTGTAAAGCATATTTATGAAATAAAATGTTGTGGGAAATTTTTATATATTTTATGAATTTGTTGGCATATATGAGCTATAAATATCTGATTGTTATTTCAAATGACATGTATAGAGTCCTGGCTTAGTATATATAAGATTCAGTTAAGTTCTAGTTCAGTTCTAGTTCAGTTCTAGTTCAGTTCTAGTTCAGTTCTGGTTCAGTTCTAGTTCAGTTCTAGTTCAGTTCTAGTTCAGTTCTAGTTCAGTTCTAGTTCAGTTCTAGTTCAGTTCTAGTTCAGTTCTAGTTCAGTTCTAGTTCAGTTCTAGTTCAGTTCTAGTTCAGTTCTAGTTCAGTTCTAGTTCAGTTCTAGTTCAGTTCTAGTTCAGCTTAAGTTCACTTCTAGTTCAGTTCTATTTCAGTTCTAGTTCAGTTCTAGTTCTAGTTCAGTTCTAGTTCTAGTTCAGTTCTAGTTCTAGTTCTAGTTCTAGTTCAGTTCTAGTTCAGTTCTAGTTCAGTTCTAGTTCAGTTCTAGTTCAGTTCTAGTTCAGTTCTAGTTCAGTTCTAGTTCAGTTCTAGTTCAGTTCTAGTTCAGTTCTAGTTCAGTTCTAGTTCAGTTCTAGTTCAGTTCTAGTTCAGTTCTAGTTCAGTTCTAGTTCAGTTCTAGTTCAGTTCTAGTTCAGTTCTAGTTCAGTTCTAGTTCAGTTCTAGTTCAGTTCTAGTTCAGTTCTAGTTCAGTTCTAGTTCAGTTCTAGTTCAGTTCTAGTTCAGTTCTAGTTCAGTTCTAGTTCAGTTCTAGTTCAGTTCTAGTTCAGTTCTAGTTCAGTTCTAGTTCAGTTCTAGTTCAGTTCTAGTTCAGTTCTAGTTCAGTTCTAGTTCAGTTCTAGTTCAGTTCTAGTTCAGTTCTTGTTCAGTTCTAGTTCAGTTCTAGTTCAGTTCTAGTTCAGTTCTAGTTCAGTTCCAGTTCAGTTCTAGTTCAGTTCCAGTTCAGTTCCAGTTCAGTTCTAGTTCAGTTCTAGTTCAGTTCTAGTTCAGTTCTAGTTCAGTTCTAGTTCAGTTCCAGTTCAGTTCTAGTTCAGTTCTAGTTCAGTTCTAGTTCTAGTTCAGTTCTATTCAGTTCTAGTTCAGTTTTAGTTCAGTTCTAGTTCAGTTATAGTTCAGTTATAGTTCAGTTCTAGTTCAGTTCCAGTTCAGTTCTAGTTCAGTTCTACTTCAGTTCCAGTTCTAGTTCAGTTCTGGTTCGTATTTTGTTCTATTTCAAATCATTTCTGATTCTGTATTGTTTGTTCTTTAATTCTTTGAGATTTTCCAATAATATTTAATGGAGCTAAAAAAAAAAAAAAAATTAATAATAAATTTTATATACAATTAAAAGTATTAAAAAAATGCTAAAACCCAACAATATAAGCTGTCACGTTTTTTCATGTATGTTTGACCTGATTTTTTTTATTAAAAACAAAAAAATTACCACTTGTTAATAAATAAAAAAAGTTAATTAAAAATTTTGGTTTATACTTTGGTTATGTTGTTTTTAAAAAATAGTGATGGTTTTGTTGTCAATGATATTGGTTAGGCATCACACGAACTTCAATAATCTGATCCATAAACCATCCATCAAATTATTTGTCATATGACAACTACTTTGATGACAGATGATGGTTAAATCTTTCTAGGCTGTCAATTAAAAACCAAATACCACCACCAACTAACAACATTATTATGTAGCTGGTTTTAATATTTATTAAATCCTCTTAAACTATATAACATGTTATTTACTTTATTAAAACCACATGATGTTATAACAATTTATTTATTTTTTTTTACTATTCCGGCTGTTTATCTTGTGGATTTAGGGACAGTTATGTTGTATTTGAAGCCTTTTTAAAAAAAATACTAGAGAGAAAATAATTTTTTATTTTGATGTTTCTAATTAAGTGCTAAATGCGTAGGATTGTGGGATAAAGTTGATTATGGTTCAATAGGTTTTGTTATAATCCTAGTGAATTTACTATAAATTTATATAAATTTAAATTAATTAAAACGGCATTAAATAGCTTTGATATAAAGTACGCAGATTGATACTTCAGTAGGATGATGATGATGATGTAACTAGACACAGTTGACTGCAACGAAAATTACTTGTCCATTTTGGGTTTTATTTTTCTTTGTTTTATTTTGATTTTCTAAATATAGTAGACAAGAACTAAGTCTATCAACTACAGTAATATTTTTTTCAATTTAAGTTATAACATAAGCTGTTGCCTATAAGTATTCTTAACAACACAGGTGTCAATTCAATAAGTTGGTTAATATTTTTCTTATCGCAATCTGATTATAATACAGTTCTAAACATTGAGGAAAGCTTTCCTATACAAGACTTCATACCATTACCTGTCACCATTTTTAGAGAAGTAAGAGAAGAAGCACTGTGTTAGTCATGATTATAATCTCGAAATCTTCCTCTTTATGCATTCGTGATTTCAAAGACTGAAATATGTTAAAAGGTGATATACTGACTATACACTAGTGTGTTAGAGAAGAAAATTAATATTAGTCTTTTCAAAGATATACAGACACAGTGCTACTGCATCAGAGTATGTGATAATGAAAAACACATTTTCAAGGGCTATTGAAAACAATTATTCATATCTCTGATCGATATACAGGTGAAATATGAAAACGACTTGGCTGGCGTTAGACTAGTTGTGATGCAGGAATGTTTTAAACCATAGCTCTGTTTTTCTGGCTTCATAACCATTACGGAAGGTATTTACTTGTATACTTGTGAACAGGAAAACGTAGATCAAAACCCTATCAAAGTTATGAGTCTAAAGATATTGTTGATTAAAGCCCTCTATAATTGGGAATGAAAATACTGACAGACAATCCAATATGATATCATTAAAACAAATTAAAAGAATGGATAGTAAAATAATATGTTCGAAATTTTCAAAATTTTACTGTTGAGTCACTGGCATCCTATAGGGACCCAAACATTCGAAAGAGGTTATTAATAGATAAATATTAAGGATACTATTTAGCTTATCTCTTATAAGGATTATATGATGATATAACATGCAGTTCATCTGGGGAAGAAGAGAAAACTCTTGATCACTACCTGAGAAAATATTCTGCATTTGATTGTAGTAAATGCGAAAATTTTATTAGGGCCAATTAAAAGAAGATTTTCCTATCTTCATTTTTTATACCCACCATCAAAAAGATGGGGGGTATATTGACATTCCGTATATAACATGTCGAAGGAATCATCTAAGACCCCACAAAGTATATATTTTCTGGATCTTAATTAGATTCTGAGTCGATCTAGCTATGTCCTTCCGTCTGTCTGTCTGTTGAAAGCAGGATAGAGCTCGGAGCATTGTAGGGAGACGAATATTTATCTTATAAAAGGTTTGTTTGGTATTTAAAATGGGCACAATCGGTTAATAAACAGAAAAGTTATGGGCTAATAACTAGAAACACAGGGTGTACGTTTCATACTTTTCTGCTGATATTTCTTCAATAAAAGCGCGTACGACAACGAAATTTTGTACGTATAGTTCGGAGGTTGATGTAAACTCGGAAACCAAAAATGGGCGTGGTACGCCCACTTTACCGCCCACCTTCCATATAAGGTGAAAATCAACGAAATTGTGTTCAAATACTTCATGGACCAATGTAAACTCGGAAACAAAAAATGGTCGTGGTCCGCCCATTTACCTCCCGCACTTTACCGCCTTCCATATAACGTAAAATTTGAAAAACATGATGGTGGGTATATAGATTCGGCCGGGCCAAATATATTCGCTTTTGTTATATTTGTAGTAGAAATAGAAAAATTCTTCTTCCCTTAAATCATGATCCGTACGCTTTTTGGGTGGATTAAACTCTTCATAAGTATTGCTTTCTACGTATAATGTAGGAAATTTTAAATTTACTCTATTATCTACAAATAATCTAAGTATTTTTCCTAGTACCATCACAATGCAATCGACTGGACAGAGAACATTTTTAAGTATGGCGATTTTGGGAGCGTGAGAGGTACCTGGACAAGACTTTTACTCAAGTTTATAAGGACTTACTCTAAAAAAAAAAATATGGACACATTTAGAAGAAATTAATTTTTTCTGCTAAGATGAATCTGACTGGAAGTTTTTACATATTAAAAAGTTTAGCGCTCACTGATACAACTGAAAGAAATACTACAAATAAAGTAATACTAAAAATATCAAGTAATTGAAAACTACAATTATTTCTCTAGCCTGTATTATCTAAATCCTCCAAAGGGTTCAAACTAACTTTGTTTGCTATAAGAAAAAGAGAGTGAAGAAATAACATAAGAAAACATAGTTGCACTGGATGGTGTTTGATCACATCTGGACAATGGTTTTAAAATTTTTTTATAATAATAATTTTTAATTATTATTATTTTTATAAAACTGATAAACGGTTAAAGATATCTAAATAACATTTCACATATCCAGAGCTGAAATGTTGTTAAGTTTATTTAAAGAGGCATATGTTCCTCACTGATCAAAAATGTAATGGGTGGACTTAAAAATTTGGTCACCACGGGAATGTTATTTTAAAAAAATAATAATAATAAAAAAGGGAAAGAAATGCATAGTCGGTAAAGTCCGACCATATGATACCCTATGCCATTGTGTATGTACATCAAAATTTGAGGAAAAGTCTTTTACGGGACCTGTGGCCAAGTGTGGACCGATACATGCATTAATGCATATTTTTTTAAATTACACATAACCTAACCTAACATATATATAGGATTCTGAACTTTAAGGTGATTCCCGGACGTGGTCTTTATATGATTTTCAACTTACACAAAACTTATTTATGTCAAATATTAACTTTATATAAAGATATAAAGTTAATATTTGACTTTATCAAATTAAAGCGATTTTCGGAAGAAGTGTTTATATGGGAGCTTTGGTCAATTATTGGCAGATCTTCATAAAATTTTGCACAAAGATTTATATTTATATAAAATAGTCGTTAAACCTCTATTCCGGGAGGATATTTGTATGGGGGCTTAGTAAAATAATTGACCGATTATAATCAGTTTCAATAGGGTTTATCCTTGACCTAATGGAAGATCATGTGCTAAATTTCAATGACTTATCTTTAAAATTGCGACCTGTAGTTTGTTTACAAGATTTACATGAATAGACAGACAGACGGACATTGTGGTGGTTTGATGGTTTTTTCTATGCATTACAAACATCAGCACAAACGCACAATACTTCAACCATCTATATTGGTGTAGGGTATAAAAATGTTAAAAATAAATTTATGATTTGAATTTAAAAACATTTCCGTACAAATATACCCAGAAAAAGACTACCACATACGTATTTAAATCGTTAGCAATTAACGAAAATCGATAAAGAATTGGCATCAAGTTGAAACCATTTTGGTATCAAATTATTAAATTACATTATGTTGTCTATTAAATATGTTATCGAACAAAGCCGATACCGTAAATTACCAATGTGACCACAACCGTAGTTGATTTTGTATCGAATTTGTTCTCTCATTGCAGTCCTATTAGATTAGTTAACATGTGTATGTTATCTCTTCAACTTTAGGTATAATAATAAAGAAATATATCAATTCATGATAAATTATGATCTGGTATTCACCACAAACTAGAATGTTTAGCAAAGATGACAAAATAATATAACCTTTATTTTTTCGCACAATTGTTAAGTATTTAACACACTTTTCGTTCCTTTATGTAGAAAGTTCTTTGTAGAACGGTAATATTATGTTACAATTAATATAATAATTTCATTGAAAAGTTAGAATTAACCACTGCATCCACCAAATTAAGAATATCTTAGACTTTTTCTCTGCCATTTCAAATTACATTTTGTAATTTACATTCAAAGTTATACTGTATTTACTAACTAAAGCTACGTATAAAATTTATAACCTTTATATTAACAATTTTACGTAGTTACTTCCATTCAGAACATGTACAGCTGTGTGCAATATAATAGTAGCGCCATATGTTACATTTTTTACATTCAATGAAATGAAGATGTTTTGTTGATTTCAAAAAATGTTTGTTCTTAGATTTTATTATATTTTTCCCAAATTGTATAAAATATAAGTAAATTTTAAAATTAAACATCGTGATTCAGATAAAATACTTAACGAGCTTGAATACACAAGAAATTAGCTGTGCAAAATAATAGTAGCATCGATAAAAAAACACCTGTACAGACAAAACCATAAAGTAACATATAGAGAAGAAATTCTCGATTGACAATTGAAAAAAATTGTTGCTTTGTAAACAAAAATGTGTTTTTATTTACTTTTAGCAACAACAAAATGTATTTGATTACATGTATTTTGTTGTTGCATGAGTTAGATTTTTGACAACCGACTTAGGTTTTTGACAATTAGTCTCGTCTCTTGTTACTCTTTGGACAAAACTACGTGATTAAGTTTTTCCTTATTTGGCATATTTTTTATTTTTTTACACACAATAATATTTTGTGGAATAGCCCAGAGTAGGCTAATAAACCCCGGTCCTCTCGATGAGAATATTTTTCCAAGTTGACTGCACTGGCGTCCACAATTCCTGTAAATTTCCCGATTTATTGCTAAAAAGAGCATCTTTGACATCTCCTCAAAGATTTTTAATGTAGATCAGATATGGTGACTGAGTCAGTCTCTCCAAAACATCACTTTTATTTTCGGAAAACCACTTTTTTTTTTCAATTTGCTCGTTTTTTAGGAAAATGTTCCTGCTAAAACACCAATTTGAGTGATATATTCTTCTCCGAATGAGATAACATGACTGTCCTTACTATTTCCACATACATTGAGGCATCCATGTTACCTGTTATCCAAACTAAGGACCGTGATATGAAAAACATTCCCAAATGTTGATTTTCCCACCACATTGCTTGACAGACTTGAATAAATTTTGGGTCATATTATTTGTTATTTGGTCCCGTCACATATTTTCTTGTCCTATGTGTTGCATATGTACCAAAAATAACTATTTTGGACGCATTTGTGCATAGAATGTGCGCCATTTCGTATGGGGTCAGTCGAAGTAAAAGAGAAATAAAGGCGATTGTGTGTGTGTCTGTCTGTAGTTTAGTAATGGGACTTTTCTTTGAAATATTGCTTACAGATTTTGTTTTTGGAGATGTCAAAAAATAGTTGATGCATAAACTTTCAGCTCTAAGTCCTGTTTTACCTTAGTGGACGTCATAAGTGTGTTGGAGTTAACCATTCGCTTTGTCACTTGGAGGATTTTTATTGCTTGCGAGTTCGTGTTTCTTGGTTTGGATTAAAATTTTGGAAATTTACAATAACTGTGGGAAATTTTAAGATTTTTTAAAAGCAAGATTTCATTGTATGTACTCTACACGGCTACATAATTTACTTAAAAACCAAAAGTATCTGAAATAATAAAACAATAATACTATTTTGCAATGAATATCATTTTGCTACTTTTTTTTCCGAAGATGCACAGAAAAAGAAAAATATTTTTTTTTATAATCATTGTCCCTGTTTAAGACTTTCATATAAACAAATTGTTTTTGAATTCCTTGTCTAGGAATTGTGCAGCAACAAAAACTCCAAATTATATTCTAGTGCTACTATTTTTTTTTTTGCACACAGCTGCATGTCTAAAAATTTATTATTTTCTTTCCGAAATACGTTTCAAAACTTGACTTGACGAAAGAACTTGTGGAGTTTCATGGCGTTAGGTTCCCCACATGAGAATAATAAGGATTTAAAAAATGTATAGGTACGTAAAATTTACTTACATTAGTATTCTAAGGTTAAATAAATTAAAAATATATTCTGAACTTTTATAAGTACAGTGTGACCATTTTAATAAAACAAGTCAATTTTTTAAAGACATTTTGTCCAGATGGGGATGTTGTATATTTTGACAAAAAGAAGTGTGATTATTTTTAACTCCTTGATTTTTCGATAAATTTTTTATAGTGAAATATCAATGTGATGTCTCTACTTATTAAAATGTAATTGTAATCCAAATATTGAGGTTACAGTGGACGTTCGCTAGTACGAATTATATATTGTCAGGCCCTTATTTTTATAAAAAACTACATAACGAAACAAGATATAATTAATTTGTATTATTTTGAATTAATTTTTTGTACTTAAAAAGGCATGAAAGAACATATTAATGTATGTACATATGTATACAAATAACAAAAAAAAAAAAAAATTTTTTTACTTATTTAAAAAATCCGTCATTAAACATTGACGTTTATTGGTTTTTAAACTGATTTCTACAGCCTTTTCATGAAGACTACTCAATAATAGTATTTTCGAGGTTTCAATATTGTTCTCAACAGCCCATTTAATACATGTGTCAAAGCAGTTTATTGCATCAACATGTTTTACTTTTGTAGAGTTATTGCCAGGAACTAATAAAATATTATCCTCATCGACATCATCATCCAATTCAATTTCTTCACTTGGATCATCAAGATTCCATTCAAATAAATCAAGAAAATCAAATTGTGAATTTGGAAAATTTGCATGTAGTAAATTGTGCATTTTGGAAATTGCTCGTATCTCCTCACTGTCACGCACTACTGATAGTGGGATATCATCCTCGTCCTCAAAATTGTCATCGCCCAAAATTTTCTTCCAACATTTCTTTATGGAATCACTGGATACTTTTTCCCAGGCTAAGGAAACCAATGAAACGGCTTCAAATAAAGTGGTTTGTTTGAGGGACGTTTCTAAATTTTCGTTGGAAGATAACATTTTTTCACAGTAAACTGTTACGGTAATGCAGTTTTGAGAGCCTAACTGCATTCTGGTCTATGGGCTGTATTAAATGAGTTACATTGGGGGGCATATACATTAAACAAATCTGTCCATCTTTAGTATCATGAACCAGTTCATCTGCCGGTGGATGACTTGGAGTGTTGTCTAATATTAGAGGAGCCTAAATTGGCAGTTTTTTTTCTTTTAAAAATGTCTCTACCTGTAAATATATTTTGAATTTTTTTAAATCATTAATAATATTAAAACAATTTACCAAAACTTATTTCTGGAATAAATTTATCAAAAAAAAAAAAAAAAAAAACATTTTTTGAACAGCTCCTGCAGCATTAGCACACATTAAAAATGTTAATCTCTCCTTTGACAATTTTGAACTTATGTTTTGTTTGGCAACATTTTTCAGTAGAGACCGGATTTATCCACATTAAAAATTGCCTCGTTTGATAGCCCATGCTCCATAATGGTAGATGCTAACTTATTAACGTATGATGCAACAAGTTCTTTAGAAGAAGATAATTTCTCACCAGACTCTTTTAACAATCGTATTCCATAACGCTTTTTAAATTTTGTTAGCCAACCATCACTGGCACAAAACTGCCCATTGTAGAATTTTTTGTGCAGCTCCATAGCTTTGCATTTTAATTGTTCTCCACCGACTGTGATATGGAATTTTCTTTGTGCTAAAAACCACTCGTAAAGTGCATCCTCCATTTTTTTTTAATTCACCACTTGTAAGTCTATACCGATTTTTTAACGAACTCATGGAATTATCCAGCAGTTGCTTAATGATTGTACATATTGTGGATTTGAATAATCCATATTTATTTGAAATTTCAAACAATGATGTTTATTTTCGTGGTCTGCTACAATTTTTAATTTATCTTGCAAAGAAATTGTCTTTTTTTTACATCGATTTACAGTTAAAAACACAAAACACTTTTAAAAATAAAAAAACTTCACAATAACTTCGCTAAACGTGGATGACCGCGAAAGAAAACAGAATAAAAACTTCATTCAAAAATTCTTATAACAAACCACCATTCGCACTATCGCATAGAAAAAATGCCTATCTAATCGTACTATAGAGTAGTCAATGCAAAAATTTTGCCATTCGTATTATTGGAAATTCATAATAAAGAGCGTTTGTACTACTGTATTTCATAAAAAAAAAATTAGTTTTTCGGGTCGTGATTTGAAATATTTGACTATTTTTAATTTAGGGAGAAAGAAATCAAAAATATTATAAAGCAATTTATTATCTTGTATATTTTAAAGGTGCAAGGACAATAAAGAAACATTTTTATAATTCTTAATAATTTTATACGATATTCGAAATTTTATAGTTTTCTTCAGGAAAATATTAGTTGAATATAAAACCAAAAATTTGTTTTTATTCTTAAATTGTTTCATATTTTAATAAAAAAATTAAATTTAGATAATTCCATAATTTCTTAAATTTATTTAACTTCCTTTTTTAATAAATATTTCTACTTTTATACTATAATTCCCAAAAGAAACCCACTTCTATTAAATACCCGCCTAAAAGTAGACTTTTATACAAACAAAACTTGTTCACCTAAAAGTAGGCTTTAGCTTAAAAAAATAACTTAAATTAATAAAAAAATATTATCAGAATATAACAATAGGCGACAAAGCGACAAAATAAAAATATTTTTATTATTTATTTATTAAAAAGTAAAACAAAAACAATAATATTTATAAGCTTACACAAGCATACCCTGCCAACATTTTCCATCGATATTTCGTCTAAAACGTTACTACAAGTAGTTCTTGTCAATCGAATATGATATCATTTTCTTATCAAAAAAAGTGTCACCGTTCGGGAAAAAATGTGCCTCAGTTTTAATAGTTTTAAGATGACACTTTTTAGTGCTTTTTTGGAGTGTCGAATTAGTGTTATTTAGATGTGTAAAAAAGTACTGTAGGAAAGTATCGAAAAATTATCGTTTTATTATAATAAAATTAAATTAAGGGGACAAAATATAGAACAATATGATAATGATAAATATACTATAACTAAAGAATGTTTTTTTTATATACTACACATAATATTTTATTATATTATTGAGTTCATGTTTACTTCAAAATTAAATATAAAAAAATGCTGAAATTAAAATTAATTATATCTAGTTTAATATGTGTTTTTATCCGTCACTTAAAAAAATTGCATTGAACACTTTAAAAGTTGTACATTTACTGAGCGAATCATATCGTGATCGTTTTTTTTCTTTGTTCTGGAAGGTAAACAGTCACCTAAAGCAAGATTTTTGGATCATAATTCGATGGTAATTTGTTTTGTTTTTGTAATTTGTGTATTTTCTACATTTGAACATCTAAATGTGACTAAAAAGATACTTTTTAATAGAATAATCCAAAAACTCACTTCCAATTGCTGGCAGGGTAACCACACATATAAACAACAAATGCCTGTATGTGTGTGTATATATTTACGAGTCAGTCATATTTACATGCAATAAATTTTGCGTTAATAAAAACATTTACCTACTCCATAAAATATGCAACAAATAATACTCGAACATAATATTTCATTCTATAATATTTCAATTTCTTAATACCGTTATTATTGTTATAGTTATATACTACATACCATCAAACATAACATACATTGGTTAAATCAGTTTATACCACATACTCTCAAATATACTATATATATGTATGTATATTTTATTAAATATGTATATGCTATAGTGCATAAATGTTTGTGTTTTTTTTATTTTTGTAATAAATATTTACTATTAAAATACCAAATCAAACATCATACAATACAATGCAATTGTTGTACAATACAATCATGTTATTGTTAAAACAAAAACATATACATATAAATAAACAATCATGCACAATTTCAAGGTTTTTCTTTTGTTAATAAAAATAAAAAATAAAAAAAAAAAAAAAAAAAAAATAATTTTAAATAGTTTTATGCATTTAATTTTTCTTTTATTTAATTTTAAATTTTATTATTATTTTTTTTTAATATTTAACAAGATCAATAGTAGTATTAAGAACATAAAAAAAACTAAAATAAACACAACTTAAATTAAAAAACAAAATTAAGTTTAATACAAATAAAAAATAATATTGCGTCAAATAAAGAAATATTAAAAAAACAAATTTTAACAAAATAGCATTGGTTCTAAATTTAATTAAAAAAGCTTTTGTTATCGAAAATACTCTAGTGTTTTATGTTTTTGGGAGTCTAAAACTACTTGTATTTAGCAAATATTTTTTTTTTTTCTGATTGTTAGTTTAAATGGATTTTTCTATTGTTTGTATTTTATTTTATATTGCACACGACTAAATTGAAATACATATCGTATAAAGAGAATTTTATTTTTAAAAAAGTTGTATTTTATTGAAATTTTGTTAAGTAATTTGAAATTGTATAGTGCCTGGATATATGCTAAAATTTTCTTCAATTATTTCTTTATAAATAATTGTTATAGATTTATTTGTCCCTTATAAATAAATGAAGTTCAACATGACTTGTAGAAATCATTAAAAATTCGTTAATCGTCATTAATCAATATTTATTAGATAAATACTATCGAGCCCTGACCTCCAAAATATCGTAACCTACTACATTTTCGAAACTCGTGTTTTGATGAAAATCTAAAATTTAGAATCATTGACATCATCTTTTTATATTTATAGCGAAAGCAATTTTATCGTAAGTGACATTTTTCATACATATAACAATATATAAACAATCACAAAAATGCTTCTCCTGTAAAGTTTTGTATTCTGCACTTACGACATTTTCGCGGTTAGGGCTCAATATCATGTCATCACTATTGTACTTAAATTTGATATTAATTTTGACTGAAAAATATGTTTTACTAAAAGCAATTTTTGCTCGTATTCAGGTTTTAACCAAATGCATTTACATATATTAAATTTTGTGCCTATAAAGTGATTCCATGTCAAAACGGACAGCAATCGGATTTGACATCTCCGATTTTAACGAAATTCATTGCAAGCATTGACCATTGGAAGTGTTTCCGAAAACTTGAAATTTCAGACGCATGTTTCTTTTCGGTCCAGAAATATGACGGTTTAAAAAACGAAAAAATGTTAAGTATTTTACAAATGAATACTTATTTAACTTCTAATAACTTTTTAAGTATACATGGTAGATTTCTAGTTGTTGCTGCATATTAAAGCCAAGGATATTACCTTCATAACGATATATAAAAAGTTTTTTACATCAAAAGTTCAAAGGTCAAAGTTGGAGATAAAAAAATTCAAACTATTATATCTCAAAAATCGGTATTTTTATTAAATATTAAATTTTTAGGTTGGAGCCTTATTTAGTTTAGGAGCAGTGTTGCCAGTTTAGCCTTTTTATTTTACTTTTAGCCTCAAAATTTTCGTCTTAGCTTCTAGCTTTTTTCTAGCCTTTTTTAATTCTTAGCATAGCTTTAAAAAGGCTAAAAAGTTACTAATTTTATATTTACAGAATCATTTTTTTAAGCATTTTTGTGTATTAATCCGCACAAAAAAACGAAATTATTTATACGTAATGAAAATTTTCCCCTGCGGCGCTTCATTCTACAAGAATACTTTTATTATTTTTTAACAAACTTTATTACTCATAGGAATTATTTATGTTATATTTACAAATTCACTAATAAATCATTAAGAAATACCAAAAACTAATAAGAAGAAAAAAATAAATGCGTTTTTAAATAAACAAATTTATTAGCTTTTTTCTGGCTTTATTTTTTGGGGAATTTAGCCTTTTCTGACCTTTTTTAAAGCCCAATTTAGCTTCTTTTTTTCTCAAGTCCTGGCAACACTGTTTAGGAGTTATGGACAAAAATAAAATCCAATTATTAATAACTCCTAAGCAATAGAAAATAAAAAGTTTATTTAAGTGCAATTTTAAAAACAAGGACATTATCTCAAAAATGATATACATATAGTGAGTTAATTTACATCGAAAGTTCAAAGGTCAAAATAAGACTTTAAAAAAATAAACCATTATATCTCCGAAAACGATATTTTTAAAATGCTAAAAAATATTCTATAATATTAATACAACTCTTCTTCATGCTTGTCCAAAATTTCATGTTGGACACTCACTTAGTTCAGAAGTTATGTAACAAAATATAAACTGAAGTCAAATTGTGTATATAAAATTTTATTTTTTTTTAAATAGGGTAAGTGTACCGGTGATCGGCAGTTTAACTTTTTTTCTGATCTTCAAGTTTAATATTTCCGAACGTGGTCATAATATTTGAATAACGAGCAATTGCACCACTTTACTAAAGGGAACTCTTTCAGATTTTGTTAGATTTTTGCAAAGTAATAAATGTTTAATTTGCCATTTTATTGCATTTTATAAAAAAAATCGTTTGTATCTATAGTCGGCATATTTTCCCAGTGTTCGGCATGTGATGATCTAATAGTCGGCATGAAATTTATTGACACATAAAATAAAATAATTTTAAAAAATAAAAGAAATTTGAACAAAATACTGATAGATTTTATAGTTTATTTTTTTTTTTTGGAAAAATGGTCCAACAGATGCAATTTTACATTTCAGCGACCTATAGTAAAATTTTACGGTGAAAAATTCTGTAGAACATTTTCATGTATAAATCTTAAGTTTTAGTTCACTTTTAACATATTTTTTACAAACATTATAGAAATGACCCCTTATAATAACAGATAAATCATCACATGTATTTGCAAGAAACATTTAGGTCCGAAGTAATAATTACATTATTATCTTGTAATTAATATGACATGCCGACTATAGAATACTAAATATTTTTTTTGCTCCTAAGGTCGGCAGCCACTAAACCATGAAATGGAATTCTTTACGCAAAATTTTACACATTTAACATAAGGTTTCAATTGTTGTCTATCTTCTGAATTATTTTTTTGTTAAAATACAACTTGAATTATTATAATTAATATCATCTTTGAAAGTAGCCTTTCTTTAATTTTTTTTCTAAAAACTGATATAAAAAGTGTGTTGTTTAATAACGGAGGAAATTGCCAAAAAACTGCTACTATTAGTATATTTTGAAGATTTGCACCCAAAAAAAAAAAATAAATATATTTTCATGGCAAAATTGATCTTACATCAATAATTAGAATTTGCTGTTGGTTATTATTTCAGTTTAAATTTAAAAATGCCGACTACTGGTACATGCCGACATTAGATGCACTTACTCTATGTGTTCATAGAAAAAAAAAATATTTCAAAATAATTTTTGTAAATATTTTAAATTTTACATACAAAAAATATACCTTTTAACGTATTTCGCTTCATAATTCCTAAACCAAAAGAGGCTCCAACTTGAAATCTGGCACAAATATAGAGTAGAGTTACATTATCAACATATGAAATTTTTAAGGATTTTAAAATACCGTTTTTTGATATATTAAACATTAATCATTGATGTACATATATAGAGAATAATCAGGGAATCATATTATAGCTAAAAATTATATTTAATATAAAAATTAGGCTTTAATATTTTAACTTTTGTCCTCATTTTAAAAAATGCTAAATATATTTTTGTAAAATGCTCAGAAATATGCCAAATGTAGAATAAATAATTTTGTGGCTAAATCGAATTAAAAATTTCTAAGTTTAGCTGTAAAAATGCTAAAATGTTTACACTGATTGCCAAAGAAGAGAACTAGCTAGAACATCAGATTCGTGACCAAACATATCCCAGATGACAACAAAACTAAATCAGCTGCGTAGATCACAATTTTCATATCGAACAAATAACTAGAAACTACAAAAGCAGAGAGATTACCCACTTGGATGTACTGATCTATTCTTAACATGTGCATGTTGACTACCGGAGATTGAAATCTTATTTTAGTTTTAGCATTGTAGTTTTTATACCCTACACCACCATAGGTGGTTGGAGTATTATATGTTTGTGCTAATGTTTGTAACGCATAGAAAAATTTATCTAATACCTCGACTAAGAATTACTTTTTAAATCGATCTAACGATGTTCGTCCGTCTGTCTGGCTGTCCATGTAAACCTTGTACACAAAGTACAATTTTGAAGGTATTTCAATGATATTTGGCACAGGGGACTTTTATGATACAAGGACGAAGCCTATTGAAATTAATTGTGATCGGTCCATTATTTCATCTAGCCCCCTATACAAACGTCCCCCCGGAAAAGAGTTTCAACACTCAAAAATGCCTTAATGAAATTGGGTGGGAGTAATAATTTGAACTGTTCGAGATATCTCAACAAAATTTCAAATAGCCCGAGAAGAGGTGTTTTTTAATTGATTTGGAAGAGCCTAGTGTGTCAGGGGGATAGTGGGTGTCCCTCCAAATTTTTATATCATTTTTAGCTTCTTCTTTTCTAGTTTCTTTTTTATATTTTTTTCTAAAGATTTTTTTATTTGCCTTAGAAACTTATAAATTATTGCTGCAAGAATCATATAAATATTAGAATCGAATAAAAAGTTATATTAATCTGCAGTTAGAAGTTTTTCTCAAAAAGGTGGCAATATTTATTCACTTATAAAATTCGTTTTTTGTTCCGGACTATATAATTTGTTTAATGCTTCCAAAAGAAATCTTAATGCAAATGTGTGTAGAGTAAATTCGGAGGAGCTTAGGGCAAAGTTTTCACCTCATGTCCTAACCAAACTTCAGTTTAGAACATTTAGTTATTTTTTTTTTTTAATTCTCAAACTGAAAAGCTGGGCTCAGAATAAAATTATTTCAATTAAATATGTTTATATGTATGTATTATGTATTTACCCATAAAGTAGTTTCTGACGGATGTGTCTTATAATGCCAGATTAACAATTTCAGTGAAAGAAGTTAATTTTTGAAAGATGTTTTTGCCGGATTGAGATTTTGGTCTTTTTGGTACTAAAAAGTGGAAGTTTATCTTATTCCTTAATTTTAATACAAGTTTATTTATAATATGTAAAAATTTTAATAGGATATCTTTATTCGTTTAAATACATACTTCCCCCCTGACCTGCTAGGAATCTGTACTCCTTTAAATCAACTCAAAAACATCTCAACTCTGATCAAGTGAAATTTAGTTGAGATATCTCCAACGGTTCACAAGTTACAGAATTATCTCCAAAAAGTGATTTGGAACCACTGTGTAACGTGAGGATTTTTGTGTTGTATTTTTATGACTTCCATTAGAAGTTCTAGACATTTTCATATACATATTTTAAGCGATTTTAAGTATTTTTGTATTTTGATATAAATATGCATTTTTTTTAATATATTTATAATGTAAAAAAATTACAACATACAGAATAATTACGTATTTATAATAAACAAAGTTTGTAAAAAAAATTAAAGGAAACATTTCAAAAAACAACATTCATAATAAAGAATGCGCTTACTTTCGTTTAAGAATAATAAAAAGGAGCATAAAATATTTATATATTTGGAATTATAGAAAAATTTATAAGAAAAAACCTTAAGATAAAAGAGGGGTAGTCTACAAAAGAAGAAGTGGAAGAAACAAGTTTAAAAAAGCATTTAGAAAGCGTTAGGAAATATTAGAAAGTATTAGAGAAAAAAACAGTCGTGTGCATTAAAAAATAGTTTTTAGTTTACAAAAAAAACAAAATTATATATTTGCATTTTTTTTTTTTTAATTAATTATTATTTTTTTTTTTTAGCTAAATGTATTTAATTACAAAACTAATTATGAAGGAATTATAATTTAGTTAAATTTATTTATTTTTGTTTTTTTATTTTTTTATTTTAGTGTATTTCTTTGTTTAAGTGGGAAAACTTACCAACGAAAGCCAAAGATTTGTTATGAGTAGTTGATTTTTCTCGTCCTACAGTTTGTTACGTTTTGGGTTTTTAAGTTTTTATACATAAAATAATAAATAATGAAAAATAATTTAAAAACAAATAAAAGTAAATTATAAATAAAGTGGGAGTTTGTTAAAATTTTAGTTTTAAAGTGGGGTGAAACAAAAACAAATAAAATTAAAAAAACAAAAAAAAAAAAATAAATAAAAAAATTAAATAAAATTAAATAATAATAAAAAATATATACATAAAAATTTAGTTACAAAATTAAATAAATATTAATCCCAAATGAAATAAAAATATTTTTTTTTTTGGTAATAAAATGAAACAGAGAGCATAACAACAAATAGTTTTATTTAGCAAACTTTTTATAAACACAGTTTAGTTAATTTATTTTTTTGTTTAAATATTTATATATATTGTTTTAAAATAATTTATTATTTAGTATATTTTTTTTAAGAATACATAACAACACTTATTTAGGCGTAGATGGCAAACTGTAGCTAAATTATAAACAAATAAAACAATTAATTGAATTTAAAATAAATTTAATGAATAAATTATTGTTATAAATGAATAGATTTATGTATTTATTTAACATAAAATAAATTTAAAAAAAAAAAATAAAAGATAATAAAACTATATTAAAAATAATGTTTTGTTTATTTTGATAAAGATTCTCCTAGAAGTATGTTATAATTTTTTCTTTATCTCATTTTGAGATGACCTGTAAAAAAAACGAGAGTACACTTGGGGTGTACACAAATATACAAATATATAAAGTTTTTTGGTATATGTATGAGTAGTAACTTTTACCGCTTATAACTTCAAAAATACTGAACGGATTTTAGTAAAATTTATATTCTGCACATCTATGAAAAAATATATTTTTAATGGTATATTTTCTATAAAAGTCGCATGTTTAGTGTGAGCGTAAAAGGGATTACAGGAAATGTGTTTGCCTATTAATTATATAGAAGATATATGTATGTATAAGTATTGTAACATGGGAAAAGAGTGTAGAAACCCATTATTTTCGATTCATTGATTGAATTTGTATTAGAAATTGTTGGAGAAATATCTACTATGCTTTATTGGTTGATATGTGTACTTTTTAGTGCTCTGGATCGCGAGTTTTTAGATCAGTTGCATGAAGAACATGTATTTTTATTTATAGTGTTAAGTTGCCCTCAGTAGAGCTAAACAAGCGAGAAACTTATATTCGCCTTGGCCGAATCTAAATATCAACCATCAACTTTTTCAAATGTTACATGGGAGGTGGACGGTAAATTGGGCGGACCACGCCTATTTTTTATCTCCTTGTTTACATTGATCCTTGAACTATTTGTAAAAATTTTTTTTGAAGTTTGTCCATATATGGTAGGTGGGCGGTAAAGTGGGCAGACCACGCCATTTATAGTTTCTAAGTTTATATCGGCCCTCGAACTATCTGTACAAAATTTCTTTAAATATATCAGTAAAAAAGTATGAAATGAAGCTACAACGGACACCTTGTGTTTCTAGTGTTTAAACCATAAATCTTTTGTTTATAAACCGATTTAGCCCATTTCAATACCAAACAAACCTTATATAAGATAAATATTTGAGCCAAATTTCGTCCCCCTAGGTTGTCCCGTTCGAGCCCTATCCTGCTTTCAACAGACAGACAGACGGACAAACGAACGGACATTGCTAGGTCGATTCAGAATCTATATATACAGTGGTGGCCATGAGGTTAGCACACATTATATCTACTGTCTTTAAAAGAAAATTATTTCGTTTCATTACAATTAGTTACTAAAATTTTTGTTTTTTAGTGTTGTTTATGGTGTCTGCAATAAGTCCCGTTACTTTTTTTTTTTTTGCATTCTATCGCAATTCTCTTTTAATTTTTAATTTAAGTGCAGTAGTAGGCAAAATAAGCTGGTCACAATTTTAGCACAAGCAAGTATATTTAAATTTTTTATAAGTTTTTTGTGAATATAAATAATTAATTGGTAAGTTTAGATTTTATTTCATCAATGAAGATAAAAAATTAAATAAATAAACATTATTTAGACATGACTAAAAAAAAGTGGTGTACAGAGGAACAACGTAAGATTATTCAACAGATGTACTCAAGAGGAATAAGCATAAGTGAGATTGCTAATACTTTGGAATGTGCTAGAAAGATGGTTTATAATGCATTAAACCATATACGGAAGTATGAAACATTTAAAAATGTTACACAGGCTCCTAGGCCAAGAAAAACGTCACGTAAAGAGGATTCTTTAATATATAAAACCTCTGTCGAAGATCCCTTTAAAAGCTCCACCGTAATCCAGAGGGAAATTTCAAGAAAATATGGTATCAACGTGTCCTGCAGAACAATAAGAAGAAGACTCAAAGAAAAAAATTTACGTGGATGCATTTCTCAGCATAAGCCACACGTTTCAAATAAGAACCTACGGGATCGGTTGTGCTTTGCTCGTGAGCATTTGGAAAAGCCATTAGTTTTTTTTTTTTGGAAAAATGTCCTCTGGAGTGATGAATCCAAGTTTTGTAGATTCGGATCGGATGGTAAGAGGTATGTATGGCGTCCTCCAAACATGCAACACAATCCAAAGTACACTTCTAAAACAATAAAACACGGTGGAGGAAATGTGATGGTGTGGGCAGCTTTTTCTGGGCATGGCGTTTTTCCCATATGCAAGATTGATACACGTATGGACCAATATGAATATACTAGAATATACTACTAAATACAATGATGCCTTATGCAGAGGACAACATGCCACTTAGGTGGAGTTTTATGCACAACAATGACCCAAAACACTCCTCACGCTTAGTGAGGAGTTGCTTGGAAGAGAACAATATTAACGTGTTAAAATGACCAGCCCAATCTCCGGATCTCAATCCTATTGAGAGCCTTTGGAATGATGTGGAGCAGCACGTAATGAGAGCAAAACCTAAAAATTTGGCCGATTTATGGATATAGAAAAATTTAAAAAACTTGGTATGCTATTTCAGTGGAGCGCTGTATGGGACTTGTGGAAAGTATGCCAAGGAGATTGGCAGCTGTAATAAAAAATAATGGATACCCAACTAAATACTAAGTTTATAGTGAAATAAGTTTTTTGTTTTGTTACTTTTTTTTTTTTTAAATGTGAATAATTTTTTCTTATTTTGTGCTAAAATACTGTCAAGTGTTTTTTGACGGTTATTCTATTCTGAACAGAAAAACAGCAAAGATATATATAGGAATTACAATGAATATATTGTGACGACATGTTACACGTATATAAAAGAAATATTAAAAAAAATAAAGAAATACAGGAAATATTTGCTTTTAAAGTTAGACAGTAGCAAGTGTGCTAACCTCATGGCCGCCACTTTATACTTAATGGGATTTTTAAAGATTTTTTTTGACATTTTTTAAACAGAATGACAAAATCAATATACCGCCATCTTTTTTATGGTGGGTATAAAAAATCATTGATCTGCAGAAAATGTATTATGTTTGATATTTCCAATAATTGTAGCATACTTTTAGGAAATAAATAAGTAAAGGAAATATTTTTGTTCTTATTTTGAAAATTTATAAAAATTAAATAAAGGAAATCAGTAATAAATTAAAATAATGATTAAAAAATAAATTCTCTTAAATTAAAAAAATATTTATTTCAAATTAAAATTAATAATATTTAATAAATATAAACAGCGCCATCTACATATATTTTGTTTTTTATTATTTAAAATATATATTTTTTTATTTAGTGAAAAAAATTACAAAATAACTTTATATTTAAGTGTTCATATTTTATTTTCAATTCTTGGTAACAAATTTTTTAAATAATATGTTCTATATTTAATCTCAAAAAAAAAAACTTTTCTTTTTTGTTACAAAATTAATATTCCTCAAAAACAAAAATTATGACTATGACAACTTAAGACATTTTTTTTTTTTTTAGCAAAACCTTTAAGCAACAAAGCCAAGAAAATATGTATCTATTTATGTAGGTATATATGGAAACCAAAATGTTTGCAACAAAATGTTAACAGATTTATAAGTAAAAAGAAAAACAAATCTAAAAGTTACTTCTTTTCAAGTTTTGTTTTTTTTTTTTAGATTGTCTTGTTTTTGTTTCTTTTTTTTACTATTTTTTGTTTTTGTTAACAACGAAGGCTTAACTTTTTTTTAGACTCTTTTTTACTTATGAATATTGTTGTGTTTAGCTATTTTTGTCATAAAGAAATTTTCATTTAATTTATGAAAAGAGAAGTTGGTAAAATTTTGTTATTTTCTTTTGTTGGTGGTTTTTTTCATTATTTTTAAGTTGGTTGGTTGGCTTTAGAGCTAGAGAAGTTTGTAGGAGGAAGTCTTATGAAAGCCAGCCGGCATTTTGCCAAAAATATCAAATACAAAGTAAGTGCTAAAATATTAGTTAAATAAGATATTTGAGAATATTTAGTAACACTATAATAGGTATTTTTGATTTCCTAACACATTTAGAAAACTCAAACTGAATTTCTTTGAAAAACTTATTTGTGATAAAAGACCTAATATTCTTTCCAATAGTCAGAGAGTTTAGAAAGAAGTAGGAATCAACACTAAAAGTTAATAGAATCATTTTTACTAAATTTTGGAACATAAAGTTCTTAATCACCGTTTAAATGTTGTATTATTTCCAACATTTAAATTCTTTTTATAAAAGTAGTGTGTTTATAAGTTCTTAAAACCATTTTTTTTTTACTCCTTTTAGTTTTCTTTTGCCAACTATTGACTAAATCTAATTTCCTAGATTTGCATCACTTTCAAACATTAATTTTCAAATTTTACAAGTATGATAATTTTTCAGTCTTTTTCTTTTTGTTTAATTTTCAAAACTCATAAAATTTTATGATTTTTATTGTTATTATTTTATGTTTAAAAGTCATATAATTGTTTTATTTAACAAAATGATTTTATGGTTAGAAAAAAAGAAAACTACATTCTAAATCTGCTGCAATACATTTTTCTCTGCTGTTGCAATTGTACGCACGTATTGTTTCTCTGTTGAGTTATTTTTTTTTTTTTTTTTGTAGAATAAAATTATTTAATTTTATTATTGCCTCTTTATCATTCATTTATAATCTTTTCATAACTAGTTTTCAAATAATTCTTGCAATTCACAAGCATTTGAAAAACTCATTCATCCATTTAGACATTCATTCATGCATTTAGTCATACAACACTAAAACTAAATGCAGCTGGTTGTTGGATTGTGTTGTAGAAGATATTGAAGTTGTCATTTTTAAGGGTTATGTTAAGGATAATTGAATTAAGGTGGCCAAATTTTTAAAAGAAATAAAATTCCGATTGATCACTCTTTTTTGGACTTCAGTTAAGTTGAAGTTTGAATAAAAAGCTTTCATTTAAACGAATGAAGAATGAAGCGCCGCAGGCGAAAATTTCCACTAAATGTAAAAAATTTAGATTTTTTGTGCGAATTAATACACAAAAATGCTTAAATTTTTGATTTTTTCAAAACAAACTTTGTAAATTTTTAGACTTTTTAAAGCTATGTTAAGAATCAAAAAAGGCTAGAAAAAAAGCTAGAAGCTAAAACGAAAATTTTGAAGCTAAAAGCAAAATAAAAAGGCTAGATTTAGCCTTAAAAAGGCTAAATTGGCAACACTGCTTATTATACATATACATTTTATTATTTTTAACCGGATTATTATTATTATTTTTTATTAATTTGTTATATTATACACCTCTTCTGTGAATACCCTATTATTATTCTACCTTATACGTGAACGGCCTTATTGTTGTTCTAAGAATAACATTCTTAATAATTAATAATTCTCATTAAGTCTATATAATTATCCTCATAAGTACTTTAAGTTTGTATGGTATAGTTGCGATTGAATAAAAGAATTTGCCAGAAACCCAAGGCAGCTGATATTACGATATAATCTGCTTTATTCCAAGATGGTAGATATTATAACATCAGTCACTGTTTCTCTGATACTCAGATTAGTTCGAGATTTAGGGGGATACCTTGCACAGCATTTTAATTGCTTGTTGCGGATACAGTGGCTTTGCTAAATCTGTTTCGGCACTTCAATTTCGATGGTTAGTCCAGATACCATATCGTTTGATATTCTCATTAGATTAAGTGTGAATGTTTTAATCTAGTTTTTAAGAAAATGTATTATTAAAATCTGTATTCATAAGATATCTCTAAGTATCATCAATGATCCTGCTTGGTGAGTAATACCTGAAGGAACCGACACTTCAACACCACATCTACCAGTATTATAATCCAAATACTCGTAGTTGCGGAAAGGGTAAACCAATTGTGTTCTCACTTAAGGTTCGTGAATCCAGTATGTCAACCCTGGGCATAACTGAACTACCTCATCCAACGGCAATACTACTTTACAAGATTAGTTCCAAATATTATAGTTTAACTTTACTACGGTTTAACATAATATAGGTTTAACTAAACCCTATTTAGAAACCCTTTTTTTTATGGAATATTAAACGATTTAATGAAGACAAAAACTGGTTCAATTACTTTTTTAATTTTATCAATTATTTAATTGATCAAAATTCAAATTCATTAATAGTTTGCAATAAAACAAAACAATATATGGACTTTCAAGTAATTTTCATTTAAAATTAACAAAATAAAATCAATTAATAAATTAATCAAATACAAAAAATATTAAATAATTTATATAATGAATAATACAATTTTTATAATAAGTTTAATTTCAATTAATAAAATAATTGAATATGTATTATTCGTAATTTTTATATTTTTCTCTGTAAAATTTGAATTTAATTTGTTACAATGCTTTTTGAGTAATTTATTTTATTATAAATTAAAAACATTTTAAAATTCTGATTAATCATTTAATTGAAATTTTTTTCGAAAAAATGTTTGTGTAAAGTTTATTTAGAACTTTTTTTTATTATATTTTTTGCTATAAAGGCCACCTTATTCCATACTCATAGTCATAGTTTTACGATTATTATCTTTAATTATTTTATACTTTTGTGGGTTTTTTCAGTTTTATTTCATTTTTATTTTGCTTATAATTTTTTTCTTTATTTTGCAGCATTTTAGAGTTTGTAAATTTGTTCAAGTTTTAATTGAGTTTTATTATAGTTCTTCATTTTTTTTGTCATAGTTTAAGTGTTATAAAGACAAAAAAGTAAATAAAGTTTTCTTTGACAAAACTTAAAAATGTTAACATCATATATATTTTAAAGATTTTAAACTATAGTATCTATATACGTATATCAGGTGCTTTTTTCTTGACAGGTAAAACATGAAGGAAAAATTCTAAACTTTTTTGGCATTTGATTTGTTTTTAGATTTTTTATTGGAGTAAGTTTCCTATCTGCACTTAGTTAATTAAATATACGATTATTAAATATTGATTCATTCTGCATACGATTTTTTACATTAAATTAACAAATGTAGCTAGGATGTAAAAAGTAATAACATACATTTGTCTTTAGGCCCACGGATAAAATGTTTCAAAATTGGGGATTAATTGAATTTTGAAATTTAAATTTTCATTTTAAATTTGGGTACCAAATAAAAATGGACAATATTATGTATTAATATCCATTAAAATCATCAGGCTAGGTTGTGTTGTTTTCTAGTATAGAGCTGTCAAATTTAAAAATTTTTAATATTTTGGAAAAAGAGGAAAAAAAAAAAAAATTTTTCATCAAAATTCGGAGTATATTTTTTTAAATAAAAAAACTTCAAGTATTTAGATTTTCTTTTCTTTAAGTATTTGGAAATTATATTTTGTTTAAATATTTTTGTTATTATTTTATTTTTTTGGAAAATTGTCTTAAAATACACACATTTTCAATTTTCTAATTAACTAAAAATTTTACAGAATATTTGTTCTGAACATTTTCTGAAAAATAGTACATATTGCCTACTTTAATACTGTGAAAAAAAAAATTGCGCATATATAGCCCGATTTTAGAAATTATTTTTTTTCGAAAAAACTTTTTTCTTTGCTTTATCAATCATCAGACGGTGGGACGGGATCGAACATTTGTGGAAATAAATATAACTTCTAATCAATTGGTTGGATTTACATAAAATTTTACGTAGGTATAGCAGAGGAAGATAGTATTTTAAATTTTGGAAGAAGGATTCTACATACATTTCAGGAGCGGGTACTAATGGCATAGAAACTATTTAACAACTAGTGCATAGAGAACCCATATTACCATATATACCATATATACAGTGCTGTGCAATATAATAGGAAAAACATTCTCTTAGGAATTTTTGGTACCGTTATTTTTGATATTGTCAATACTAAAAATAATGGGTATTTTTAAGAAGTTTCTTTCTTTCCTTTATGCGCTTTCGTAAACATTTCAAGAAAAGTTAATATATAATTTGTGCAAAATAATAGACTTATTTGAAAGGATTATATTTATTGATTTAATTTACGTTATAATTTGGATAAATTTTCTGAAAATAATTAAATGTAAGGTAAATGAAATATTATTGTTGAAAAAATATTATAAAGTAATATTATTTTTACGAAATGATGGGTCGTAATGTACATAGCACTCCTTAAGAAAGGCGAATAGTGAAATAATTACGTGACCAAGGAAAAACACTTGATTTTATTGCGGAATTGCTTGGAAGGTCTCATCATTTCGTAAGAAACGCGATCAAGTGGAAGCCATCAAAAGAAACACGTGGTAGACCTTGCAAAATAACCGCTACCACGGATTCACAGATAGCTCTTCTAGTGAAGAAGCAGCCATTTCTATCTTCAAAAGCCGTGTCTGAAGAAATAGGTAACATAATTAGTGCTTCAACAGTCCGACGAAAACTTTTAGAGAAAGTTTTGCCAATTAGAATCGCCAGGAAGTTACCATTTTTAAGCTCAAAAAACTAAGCAGCTTGAAAAAAATTTGTTACAAAAATTAAAAATAGTGAAGTTGATAATTTTAAGAACATTTTATGGAACGACGAGACAAAAATTAACTTGTTCGGGTCAGATAGTCGCAGAAATGTTAGATGATCAAATGGAAAGGAACTAGATGATCGTTATACAAAAAAGATTGTAAAACACGGCGGAGGAAGTATAATGGTGTGGAGTGAATTCTGTTGGCATGGTGTTGGCCCTCTTTATTAGATCACAAAAATAATGAACCAAGAAATGTACCGTGATATTTTGAAGGATATTATGCTACCCTATGTGGAGAACAATATGCCACCAGAATGGACTTTACAACAGGACCATGATCCTAAGCACTCCTCAAAATTTGTTAATATTGGCTGAGTGCTAACAATGTATCTGTTTTAGAATGGCTTTCACAGTCACCGGATCTAAATCCTATTGAGAACCTTTGGGTTGAACTGAAGAGAGGTCTAGATGGGAAGACATTTCGGAATAAAAATCAACTTTGGAAAGATGTTAAAAAGAAATGGCAGGCAATTTATATAGAAAAATGCCAAAAATTTATAAAATCAATGCTCAGAAAAGTTCAGTGCATTTTAAGCAATAATGGCGGTCATTCATGTTATTGAATTAACTTGGCATATCATTATAGTATTCAATATTAGTAGAAAATTTAATTTGTTTTGTCTTTAATGAAAAAAATATATATTTGTTTAAGAAATATTGAATAAGTCTATTTTTTTGAATCATAGGAAAATTATTATTATTTTTTTTTTTTTATTAAAATAAAGTCATAAAAAAACAAAAACATTTGTGGATGGTGTATCTTTTAGTACAGTTCTTAAATAAATAAAAAATAAATTTAAATATCATTCATAATGGAAAATATTTACCAAATAAAAATAAGTTTATTATTTTGCACAGCACTGTATATATATTATTATATATCGATCAAAAGTAATACGAGTTAAACTTTGAAACCAAAATTTATTTTTTTATTTTTTTCTATTTTTTGGTTAACAAGAAGAATATTATATTCGGCTTGACCAATCGCACATCACATTAATTTAAAAGTTCACCTTATATTGGTAGTGGTAAAGTCGCTGTATCATGTCCAGTGTTACCGTTTGGCGACTTTTTTAGACTATGAGCTAAATGACGAAAATTAATAAATTTAAACAAAAAAATAAATTATTTTGATATTGTTTCACAGTATAGTAATATAATGAGTCGCGTAATATTCATAAATGGACTGAAACTGCTAGTAACTAAAAATAATAATAAAGTTTATGAATAGCTATTTAAATCATCATATGCCGAATCTTTTTGAACTGGTTTGAGAAAATAAAAAACAGATACGATGAATAGTTTTATCCTAATTTATATTTTTACATTCTTCGTAGCAATTTCTCGGGGAAACGTGTTTCAATAATAAAAAATAGTTTGCCCAAAAGACTTAAGTCAATCCAAACGTTCATTCAGATTTCAGTACGAGTAAAGACGTTGTACAAAAGTACAGAAGTGTAATTAATAAAAAAAGATTGTATGTCAACTATTTTTGTGAATCAATCTTTATTTTTTTAATAATAACAATTGTTGTAAAATATTTATAAATAAATTATTTTGTTGGTAAATTATTTTGTTGTTATCAAAGGAACAAATTTTAAAGTTTTTTATGTTTTTAAGCAGTTGGCCCCTTTTTTCAAAAAATTCCCTTTTTGGCGACTTTTTATTTTGAAATCTCCTTTTTTGGACACTTTTTAAAAATTCTCAACGGTAACGCTGATCATGTCCACTTTAGAATCACGAATTTACATTAATCCTTGAACTTTTTTTAAGAAATATCGGAGAAAAAGTATGAACTGTAGTTATAGTGGACACTTTGTGTTTCTAGTATTTGCCCCATAGCTTTTTTGTTCTTGAACAGATTTCGCCCATTTTCTATACCAAACCTTAAATAAATATTTTTAACAACTCAAACCTTCATGGTTATGACACTTTTTTTTTAATTATAATTTTTTAAGAAACTGCTTTTGGTATCTAAGATATTTTGCTTATAATTACTAATTTTATTTCAATTATTTCATTCCTGTCTTTGAATCTACGGTATAATGCTCCCACTTAGGCTCATAAAATGTTGGTGGGTGTACGCGCGTATGGTCTGTAAACCTAAAAAAAAGGTTAAAAACCTAACATTAATGGCATTTTTCTTCTGACTACATTCAGATAATATAATTTTGATGAGGCATTCTAAAATTCTAATTCAAAATGTTTAAAAAAATTTAAAATTCAAAGAAACTTTTGATTATTTATTAACTGGTGTAGATAACTCGTTTTTCCTTAAAAAAAATATAGTGTTTGTAGATATCCCAAAAACAAAAACTGAAAAATATAGTGTTAGAATTAACTTTTGGCTTCAAAATGAATACTATATATAAAAACTACAAAACAAAACTCTGACGCTAAAAAAAGAAAAAAAAAAAAAAAAAAAAAAAATGAAAATCAGCATATGGCCCTTTTTGAATATAAGCCCTTGATATGTACACTTTATGGAGTCTTAAACGAATATTTTAACATATTAGACGCGGAATGACAAACGAAGTACCATCTTTTTAGATGGTGGTACTTCATTTGTAACGCATTCCATTAATATGCCCTCATTGTTGTATATGCTTTTGTTTAAGAAAATTATGAAATAAAGCTACAATGCACACTCTGTGTTTCTATTATTTGACCCATAGTTTATTTGTTTATTAACCAATTTTGCTTTGAAATATTTCTGTCAAATTCTGTCTCACTAGGTTGTCCCGTTCGTATCCTGCTTTCAACAGAAAGACAGACAGACAGACAGACAGACAGACAGACAGACAGACGGACAAACGAACAGACGTACAGCCAGAGGGACGTAGTTAGGTCGACTCAGTGTGTAACCGGAACCCAGAAAATATATACCTTATTGGGTCTAAAATATTTGTTTCGACATGTTGCACAAGGAATGACAAAATCAATACACCCCCATCTTTTTGATGGTGAATATAAAAAAATATCACCAGACTTTCTCTCTCAAGACTACTCAATCACTTTCTTGCTTGAATTGAGTTTTTTTCTATAACTTCGTAGAGTTGAAGAGGCCTATCAAAATATTTAGTTGCATCAATTTTGAGATTTTAATTCAAAATTTTTGATTTCCAAAAATCACTATATAAAGCACATTGGAAGATTTTGCTGCAGCTTATTTTACTCATAATTTTGTTTAAGTCAAAATCAATAAGTTTTGGCGAAAACTAGATATGATTTTTGCTTGTGCACATCTAAACCCTGGCTTAAAGATTCTCAAAATGTGTTACAGTAGCAGGGATTTGTCAAAATCGAGGGCACCCAAAAAAGTTAAGAAATTTGTAAAATTTATAACAATAATGCATTATTATTTCAAAAATAATAACGTTGTATAATTTTCTTTAAAACAATAATTGACTGATCTAAAAATATTTAGTTATTCTAAAGTTTAATTCAATAATTGTTTTACAAATAAAAAATTCGGTGTATATCGCGTAGAACTTAAGAAGAATGCTGAACATTTTCCAAAGTGATTCGTGATAATGATTTACGCCAACGGATCTTAAACTTCGAGGCTTGCTTTGTGTTCGTTCAAAGCGCTTTTAATGGGCCAAGAAAAGGAGTGTAAAAATGTTTTTGTTTTGCGTTCAAAAAAAAAAAAAAAAAAAATTTAAAAGACAAACTCATAATAAATATAATTGGAAAAAGTATACAATTTTATATCCCGGTAATAAAAAATGCTGAGACAGAAAAAGAGCTGAATTAGTTGTGAATTTAACATAGTGTTGTTATTGGAAGAAACTACTTAATGGTGAAAAAGAGCTGAAGAAGTTTTTATTTTAACTTATGTTTAAAAATGTATGGACTTTCTTTTTCTGCCTCTTCGAGTACTTATCTCTAAACTATATTTTCAATTATAAAGATAATAAAAACTTTTTTTGGGAAATTTTTATTTTGGACTTATTTCCACTTATGAAGTGAAGAAAATTCCCCTATTTTGAAGCACTTACTTGTATTTTTGCTGGGATATTGTGCTTAACTTAAATCATTCTAATCATAAAAAAATTGAAATCGGTTTCTTTCAAAAAGTGATAAAAACCTGATTTTATCCTAGAGTTAAGAGAACCGGTTCAAAACTAGTCACGTGACAGGTTCTCAGGGCTAGTGACCGTTCCCAGTTCCGGAACTTTATATGAGAGGAACCTGTCACTTTTATATGGGGTTGTCATTGGAGGTGGCTAATTAGCCCCTTGGGACAGATCTCAGGATAGGTCCTAGGACAGGTCCAAGAGAACAGGTTCAGTAACGATTATTGTAATAAAAATTTTATAAAAAATCGGAAACGGTAACTCTTACCACTCAGCCACTGATTATTATTGCGCTCGAGTTGCTTTTTGCGCACTTAACGAGCATGTTAATAGTGAGTGTGTTTGTGTCAACTGGTTCTCAATTGGAGCTTTGGTGACGAGTTAGGTGTCAATTGGTACTCAACTGGTACAGAGGGTAATTACATGATTTTTGCCATTTTTTTCATTTTTTTTTTGCTGTAAATTTATACGGATATGCTGACACTTCTGTAAAATTTGTCTCCATAGAATAAAACTTTAACTTTAACTAGTTTCATTTTACTCACAAATTTTTTTGCTGTCGTCTATAAATTTAATCAAATACAGTTTTTTGTTTTTTTTTTTCGTAAAAACATTGATTGATAAAGTTACCAAATTACCAACTCATCTATTATAATACAATTTGTATATTATAACACAACGTTTTTTTTTATCCCATATCTTTGATGTAATTTAAGTTTCCTCTTCAACTCTCTTGAAAAAAATCTACTACTTTTAAAGAACATCTACTCATTACAAACTCATTATGAAGCAATTTTCTTTTTTTCTTTTTTGTAAAACAAAAAAGTTTCTTTTAGTTTGTTACAAACTTCATTTCACTTCTTTGATGTTGTTAAGGGGAAAAATAAACAGTAACAATGTTTATCTCTTTTCCCACCTTACTTACGATCGATTGGTTGGTTGGTGGGAAAATGCATCATGTTTGTTGTTTTATGCGTTAACAAATTTAAGCATGTGATAAATGAATGATTTACAAACAAGAAACAATTTTTAATTGAAAAGTTAAAGGAGAATGAAAGAGAAAGATATGAAGGAAAGGGAGAAAAAAAAGAAACTTAAAAGTCATATTTAGGAAAAAAAAAAAGAAAAAATTAATTAGAAAACAATGATATGAAATTAAAAATGGAATAAATATTAGTAAAATTTGTTAAGGAAATTTTTAATTTAATTAGCAGATTAAGGATTTTTTGTTATTGGAATTTGTATATAAGGATTCAATAGAGGGGAAAAGAAGAAGAAGAAAAAGATTTAAAATGATATTAGATTATAAAACGATTTAAAATGCAAATAAAAATTTAAGACTAAACAGATGTAAAAGATTGAGGACTTGAGTATGAAAAGTGTCAAGATTGATATAAGTAAGTTGGATATAAATATTTGAGAAAAGAAAGAATCAGGATTTATTTAAAGATTTAAGTGCAAATTTACTTAAAATTGTTATAAAGATTAGACTGAAGAAAATCTTGGGATAGAGTTAAAGACTTGAGTATAATAAGAGCTATGATTAAAGCAAAGTTGTGCATAGATAAACCCATGACTGATGTTAAAGTTTGAGTACAGGATGACCTATCAGTGATGTAAATATTTGAGTACAAAAAGGCACATGATTGACATAAAAAATTTAGTACTGAAAGACCCATGATTGATCTAACATTTGAGTAGGGAGAGGTCCACGATTAATGTAAAAATTTTAGTTTAAGAAACACATGATTGATATAAAAATTTCAGTACATAAAGACCCATGATTAATAGATTTGCGTAGAAAAAGACATACGATTGATATAAAAATTTGAGTAGAGGAATAACCAAGATTGATTTAACATTTGAGTAGAGAGAGACCCATGATTAATGTAAAGATTTGAGTACATAAACACAAATGATTGACATAAAAATTTTAGTATAAGAATACACATGATTGATGTAATATTTGAGTAGACAGAGACCAATGATTAATGTAAAAAGTACAGAAAGAGCCATGATTAATGTAAGTGTTTGATTACTGGAAGATCCTTGATTGATCTAAATGCTTGAGTACAGAAAGACCTATGTTTGATGTAACATTTGAGTAGAGAGTAACCAACGATTAATGTAAAGATTTGAGTACAAGAAGACACATGATTGATATTAAGTTTTGAGTAGACAGAGACTCATGATTGATATAAAGATTTGAGTACAGAAAGACTCACGATTGATGTAAATATTTTATTACAAAAAGACCCTTCATTGATGTAAATATTTGAGCACAATAAGACACATGATTGATGTAATCATTTGAGTACAGAAAGAGCCATGATTGATGTAAATGTTTGATTACTGGAAGATCCTTGATTGATCTAAATGCTTGAGTACAGAAAGACCTATGTTTGATGTAAAATTTGAGTAGAGAGAGACCAACTATTAATGTAAAGATTTGAGTACAAGAAGACACATGAATGACATAAAAATGTTGACATGATTGATATAATATTTGAGTAGACATAGACTCATGATTAACGTAAAGATTTTAGTACATGAAGACACATGATTAATGTAAATGCTTAAGTACAGGAACACTCATGTTTGATGTAACATTTTAGTAGCGAGAGGCCCACGATTAATGTAAACATTTGAGTGCTAAAAGACAAGATTGATTAAAAAAAATAGAGTACGGAAAGGTCCATGATTGATGGTAAAGATTGGATACAAAAAGACACACGATTGATGTAAATAGTTTAGTACAAGAAGACCCAAGATTGATTTTACATTTGAGTAGAGAGTGATTCAAAATTAATGTATTAATTTTAGTACAGGAAGACGCATAATTGATGTAAAATTTGAATTGATGTAAACAAGAAGTCACATGATTGATATAATTATTTAAGTAGAGGAAGATCCATCATTGAAGTAAATATTTGATTACAGGTAGACCCTTGATTGATGTGAATGCTTGAGTTTAGGAAAATCCATGTTTGATGTAACATTTGAGTAGAGAGAGACCAACGATTAATGTAACGATCTGAGTAAAAGAAGACACATGATTGATATTAAGTTTTGAGTAGACAGAGACTCATGATTGATATAAAGATTTGAGTACAGAAAGACTCACGATTGATGTAATTATTTTATTACAAAAAGACCATTGATTGATGTAAATATTTGAGTACAAGAAAACCATGATTGATATAAAGATTTGAGTACAGAAAGACTTACGATTGATGTAAATATTTTAATACAAAATGACCCTTGATTAATGTAAATATTTGAGTACAAGAAGACCTATGATTGATATTACATTTGATTAGAGAGAGACCCATGATTAATGTAAAGATTTGAATACAAGGAGACACATGATTGTTGTAAAGATTTGAGTACAGGAACCTCATGATTTATGTATGTATTTGATTACAAGAAGATCCTTTATTGATGTTAATGCTTAAGTACAGTAAGATCCATGATCCATGTGACATTTGAGTAGGGAGAAACTCACGATTAAAGTAAAGAATTGAATACAAGATGACACATGATTGATGCAAACATTTGAGTACAGGAAGACCAATGCTTGATGTAAGACCCACGATTGAAGAAATCGTGATTGTTGTAATCATTAAATGGAGAAAGATTTTTGATTTCTTTTTCATAAAGATCCAATATTATTGCAAAAATTGAAGTTATGAAAAGACTTATATTTATTATTATATTTTAAAACATAAATCTAATTTATTTAATCCCTTATATGTCAAATTATATCAAATTAAAATTTCACTCAATTATTCTTTAATTTTACCCAAATTTATGCAAATTTATCTCCAAAGAACAACATTTTCAATTTATTATTAAATCATTCTAAATTAAATCATTTCTTTTACAACATTATTATTTAAATAAGGTTAGAGAAATGTTTATATAAATAAAATGCTTGTGTGCCTCATTATTTAACTACAAGCACGTGTGCATATTTTTCACATACATTCATACATATTTACTAACTTTTTATAATCCTGTAATTATTTTCACACAAAAATATTCTTAAAGTTATTACAAAGAATACAAAAAAATGCCTTTCTTTCCAACTCATATAGTATCTATCAAAAGTGTTGACAAAACATGTACAAAATGTCACAAAAACAAAGACTTAGATTTTTTTTTTTTATGTAACACTAATACTTCAACATAAAGAGAACGTGTGTGTTTCTTTAACACTGACATACATATAAACAATTACACAGAGAATGAAATAAACAATAACAGGAAATGACAATGAAGGAAAACCTCTAAAAAAAAGAAAAAGACATTTGTAACACATACTTTTAGGACTATCGTTGACGTTATTTGGCTGCTTATTTTCTTTTATTTTTTTGTTCTTGTCTAAAACTTCATTTTCCGTTTTTTTTTTTTTTTTTTTATATGTTTTAAAAAACTTTTGTATTTTTTTTGTTTCTTGCTTTAAAGCAAATGATGAAAGTAACAAAATGGTTTGTTGGAAAAAAAGTGTTTTTGACAGAAACAAATGTTTCTTTTGCATTTGTGCTGACATTTGAGTACAGGAACCTCATGATTTATGTATGTATTTGATTACAAGAAGATCCTTGATTGATGTTAATGCTTAAGTACAGTAAGATCCATGATCCATGTGACATTTGAGTAGGGAGAAACTCACGATTAATGTAAAGAATTGAATACAAGATGACACATGATTGATGCAAACATTTGAGTACAGGAAGACCAATGATTGATGTAAGACCCACGATTGAAGAAATCGTGATTGTTGTAATCATTTAAATGGAGAAAGATTTTTGATTTCTTTTTCATAAAGATCCAATATTATTGCAAAAATTGAAGTTATGAAAAGACTTATATTTATTATTATATTTTAAAACATAAATCTAATTTATTTAATCCCTTATATGTCAAATTATAACAAATTAAAATTTCACTCAATTATTCCTTAATTTTACCCAAATTTATGTAAATTTCTCTCCAAAGAACAACATTTTCAATTTATTATTAAATCATTCTAAATTAAATCATTTCTTTTACAACATTATTATTTAAATAAGGTTAGAGAAATGTTTATATAAATAAAATGCTTGTGTGCCTCATTATTTAACTACAAGCACGTGTGCATATTTTTCACATACATTCATACATATTTACTAACTTTTTATAATCCTGTAATTATTTTCACACAAAAATATTCTTAAAGTTATTACAAAGAATACAAAAAAATGCCTTTCTTTCCAACTCATATAGTATCTATCAAAAGTGTTGACAAAACATGTACAAAATGTCACAAAAACAAAGACTTAGATTTTTTTTTTTTATGTAACACTAATACTTCAACATAAAGAGAACGTGTGTGTTTCTTTAACACTGACATACATATAAACAATTACACAGAGAATGAAATAAACAATAACAGGAAATGACAATGAAGGAAAACCTCTAAAAAAAAGAAAAAGACATTTGTAACACATACTTTTAGGACTATCGTTGACGTTATTTGGCTGCTTATTTTCTTTTATTTTTTTGTTCTTGTCTAAAACTTCATTTTCCGTTTTTTTTTTTTTTTTTTTATATGTTTTAAAAAACTTTTGTATTTTTTTTGTTTCTTGCTTTAAAGCAAATGATGAAAGTAACAAAATGGTTTGTTGGAAAAAAAGTGTTTTTGACAGAAACAAATGTTTCTTTTGCATTTGTGCTGACATTTGAGTACAGGAACCTCATGATTTATGTATGTATTTGATTACAAGAAGATCCTTGATTGATGTTAATGCTTAAGTACAGTAAGATCCATGATCCATGTGACATTTGAGTAGGGAGAAACTCACGATTAATGTAAAGAATTGAATACAAGATGACACATGATTGATGCAAACATTTGAGTACAGGAAGACCAATGATTGATGTAAGACCCACGATTGAAGAAATCGTGATTGTTGTAATCATTTAAATGGAGAAAGATTTTTGATTTCTTTTTCATAAAGATCCAATATTATTGCAAAAATTGAAGTTATGAAAAGACTTATATTTATTATTATATTTTAAAACATAAATCTAATTTATTTAATCCCTTATATGTCAAATTATAACAAATTAAAATTTCACTCAATTATTCCTTAATTTTACCCAAATTTATGTAAATTTCTCTCCAAAGAACAACATTTTCAATTTATTATTAAATCATTCTAAATTAAATCATTTCTTTTACAACATTATTATTTAAATAAGGTTAGAGAAATGTTTATATAAATAAAATGCTTGTGTGCCTCATTATTTAACTACAAGCACGTGTGCATATTTTTCACATACATTCATACATATTTACTAACTTTTTATAATCCTGTAATTATTTTCACACAAAAATATTCTTAAAGTTATTACAAAGAATACAAAAAAATGCCTTTCTTTCCAACTCATATAGTATCTATCAAAAGTGTTGACAAAACATGTACAAAATGTCACAAAAACAAAGACTTAGATTTTTTTTTTTTATGTAACACTAATACTTCAACATAAAGAGAACGTGTGTGTTTCTTTAACACTGACATACATATAAACAATTACACAGAGAATGAAATAAACAATAACAGGAAATGACAATGAAGGAAAACCTCTAAAAAAAAGAAAAAGACATTTGTAACACATACTTTTAGGACTATCGTTGACGTTATTTGGCTGCTTATTTTCTTTTATTTTTTTGTTCTTGTCTAAAACTTCATTTTCCGTTTTTTTTTTTTTTTTTTTATATGTTTTAAAAAACTTTTGTATTTTTTTTGTTTCTTGCTTTAAAGCAAATGATGAAAGTAACAAAATGGTTTGTTGGAAAAAAAGTGTTTTTGACAGAAACAAATGTTTCTTTTGCATTTGTGCTGATTTTTTTAGAGAAAATGTTTCTTTTTTCTCTAAATGATTTTAGAAAAAAATTATAAGTATATTTTTTTTTCTTTTGGAGCAGGAAATTCAATTTTTTTAACTTTTTCTAAATAATACATTTGCATATATCATATATGATGATGATGAGATTTGTATATTTGAACGCACAGAATTTTAAGAACAAATGTGGAAAACAGAGTATAAGAAATTGTTTTTAAGATAATTATTAAATGCTTATCAGTGATGCCAGTTTAGCCTTTTTAAGGCTAGATCTAGCCTTTTTATTTTGATTTTAGCCTCAATATTTTAGTTTTAGCTTCTAGCTTTTTTGTTAGCCTTTTTTATTTTTAACATAGCCTCAAAAAGGCTAAAATTTTACCAATTTTATTTTTACAAAATCATCAATTTAAGCATTTGTGTATATTAATTCTTACAAAAATATCGAAATTATTTATATTTAATGAAAATTTTCGCCTGCTGCGCTTCATTCTACAAAAATATTACAATTATTTTTTGACAAACTTTATTACCCATATAAACTAATTACTTTATATTTACAAATTCACTAAAATATATTTAAAAAATACCAAAATCTAATGAGAACAAAAAAATTAATGCTTTTTTAAATAAAAAAATATGTTAGCTTTTTTCTGGCTTTATTTGTTGGGGCATTTAGCCTTTTCTGACCTTTTTTTAAGTCCAATTTAGCTTCTTTTTTTCTCAAGTCCTGGCAACACTGATGCTTATGCAAGTTTAGAAATAATTTAAACTTGATAAACCTTTTTTAAGATTTCCTAACTGATACAAAATTATTTAATTAACAAAGCTTTTGTACTTATCTTTATACTACCTATGGTAGTGTAGGGTATAAATATTTACTGCTGAATACAATACTTTGTCAATACTTTAATTATTTATAATTAAAGTGAGTGAATTAAGTTTTTTACCATTAAAATTTTTTAATAAAAAAACAAATTGATTTACATAATGCTTTTTTGTTTAAAATAGAAAGTATTAGGATTTCAGTATAGAAAAACTTACAACACCGTTTGACAATGATTTTCACACATGAAAAAATCGATATACACACGAAACTAGAGACTATATGTAGTAAAACTACGTACTCAGTTTTTCTGCCATACGTCAAATTTTCCCTAAAAAGGACTTCAAAGTTTCGAAGGATACATATATAAAAAAAAAATATTATAAAATATTTACCGACCCAATATGGGTATCAAATGAAAGATTATAATCCCTTTAATATAGTATTTACTATTAGAATGTTGCAGCAAAAAACCTTAACAAAATATCCTTTTGAAAATGTTACCTTTTACTACTTATTTTAAAATATATATCAACCTGTTAAAATCATTCTCACACGTGAAAAAAATTGTTATGTGGATAAAACTAAAGATTATCTGTGACAAAGTTGTGTAACCAGTTTTGCTCCAGGATGTCCTTTCGAAAGGATTTCAAATTTTCGTAAGATGCGTAAATTTTATATATATTCTAAAATATTTACGAAGATTATATCGACCCAATACAGATGTTAAATGAGAGCTACGAATTCCTGCAATATGATAATATTTTTTGTTTAAATGTTTTTGTATAAAAATTTAAGAAAATATTTTTTGGAAAATTGAATCCTGTGATATGATATTTATTACTTAATTACACATTTTATATAAAGGATTTTTTCTTTATATTTTGTTCTACAATATTGATATAAAAACTTTTGTTATATTGCAAGGATTCATAGCTTTTTTTGACATCCATAATGAGTTGATTTAATTTTTTTAAATATAATTTTTGTTCAACGCTACATATTTCTTGAAATTTTGAAGTCCTTTTGACATCCTGAAAAAAAAAAACTGGAGCTTATATAAGAGCTCCAGCTTGATATCTAAGTAAAAACTGGGGAAAAAGGGTGGAGTCATTCAACCTTTTTATAAGACAGAGACTTACATTTCAGGGTTGGGTTTGGACAAATAGGGACGGAAATGAATAGGAACATGGGTATAAAAGAGCGATCATTTGTGTCAGAGGACAGAGTTAGATGGTGAGTCGTATAGTGTTGACATCAGAGAGCCAGTGTGTGTAAATTGTACAAGATTTGATGTTCAGTAGTGTTTTTAGAATTTCTCAAAATTTTAAAGTCCTTTTAATATCCTGAAAAAAACTGGAGCTTATATAAGAGCTCCAGCTTGATATCTAAGTAGAAACTGGTGAAAAAGGGTGGAGTCATTCAACGTTTTTATAAGACATAGACTTACATTTCAGGATTGGGTTTGGACAAATAGGGACAGAAATGAATAGGAACATGGGTATAAAAGAGCGATCATTTGTGTCAGAGAACAGAGTTAGATGGTGAGTCGTATAGTGTTGACATCAGAGAGCCAGTGTGTGTAAATTGTACATGATTTGATGTTCAGTAGTGTTTTTATTATTTTAGTATTGATAAGTTTTAATTTTAATGATGGATACAAACATTGCACAAAAGTCGAAAATATCGCTTAATTCAGGGAAAGGTTAAATCAATATTTTCATTATACGTATTATTATTTTTTTATTTATTATTAAGTAACGAAATGCATTTTTAGAATTTTAAGATTTTTTTTTGGCAGAGGTCTGTCTATACAATGGGGTTAAGTGGGTCGAAAATACCGGAAAGGTGATATCTATACTACTGTTTACAGTTTATTTTTCAATTTTTTAATAAGTAAGACATTTATTTTAAGATTGTTTTTTTTTTTTTTTTGTTAGAATAGTTATGTCTGTCCGTCTGTCTATACATTGAAGTTAAATGGATCGAAAATGATGTTTAATTCAGTAAAGGTGACATCAACATTTTAATGATCATTTATCATTTTTCTATTTATTAGTAAGTACATAAAATAAATTTTTAGAACTATAAAATGTTTTTAGGTAAAATGGTAATGTCCGTCCGTCTGTCTATACATTGGTGTTAAATAGCCCGAAAATGATGCTTACTTCAGGAAAAGATGATATCAATATTTTAGTGACCACATTTTATTTTCTTTATTTATTTGTAAATAAGCAGAATGGTAATGTCTGTTCGTCTGTTTATACATTGGTATTAAATGGCGTTTAATTCTGGAAAAGGTGATGGCATTATTTTAATATTTACTTTTGGTTTTTTTTATTGACCCAAAAGTAAAAAATCTATTCTTCGAGTTTTAACAATTTTTCATGACAGAATTCTAATGTCCGTCCGTTTGATAGTTAATAATTGCAAAATTTTCAATTTAAAATCGTTTATTTCATAATATTGTTCTTTAACTAAGTGCAAAATATACGATAAAATCGTTTGAAGATGTTGGGCTATATATGGAAACAACTTGACCAAGATCTTGCTAAATTGAGACTGTTGAAATTTCAAATCCATATATATTTCAAATATACAAGACTGATAGAACACATGTCAATCTGTCCTCATAGATTACCAGTTACAGTAAACACGTTGCACAGTGTCAAAATTACAATTTAGCTACTGAAAACCCCTAAAAAAAATTTGAAAAAAAAATTTAGTTATTCTCGCTAAAAACCTTCCAAATAACTGAAAAATTAAGATAATATTAAAAAAATGTTAGCCGTTAAGTATTAAGTAAAGGGAGCTTGAACAGGACTGTTTTTGAAGACAAATATAAGACAAAATATTTTTTTTTGGTGAGAAGTTTAATTTTGAATAGTTGTAACTTTTTTATTTTAAGCAAAATTTTTATGAGTCTTTTTTTGTTTTGAAAGATTTATGTGTTATCTATAGTAGAATATAAGAATAATTTGAAAAAGGTTATGAAATTTTTTGTTTTTATATTAATTTTTATTGGACAAAAACTAAAAAGTCCCACAAAGTCCCATTATCTAAATGGCATTTTGTAATTGCTGATAGGTGGTCTTCCAAAATCAGTAATAAAATTTTGCTCTAATTTGCTCCTTTTCAATTCGCAAAGCAATAAATGATCATGTGTCAACGTATTTCTTGACAAAAAGTTTTTGCTTGCATCAAAGAACATAAAAAGTTTGCGTATTTTGACTTTAGTAAAATTTTAATTAAAAATGTTGATATTGAATCAATAAAATCATTTTTAAACAAAATAGTTAATAAAATTGAAGATAGATGTTAGCGAGAAGAATATCATTTAAAATTGCTTAAGCTACAAATCTTAATATATTGATGAAATATTAACGATTTTGAGTTTTAGATTTTCAACATTAAGGTTCGATATGTTCGTTACACTACATGCAATTTAATTTCACGGAAAAATATTATCGAATAATGTATTATTCCATTTGGTAAAATATCCGAAGAAGAGCTTTTGCGAAAATTTTGCAAGAAAAACATCTAGAGGGGATTCCAATTTGATTCATAGATTATTAATATCATCAGATTCATTAATTTGGTGCATACGATAACCACCAAAAACTAATGGGTCAAATATAACAACCGCAACTTAGTTTCTGTAAAAAGCCGTATATATCAGATGAAATATTTTTATTAATTAAGATTTGTGTAGAGGTGATATTACTTTTCGTTTATCATTTAAAAACACACACCATGCGTGCACATTCTTCACAAATTTGTATTGAGTTATATGAAAAGTAGGCGTGGCAGTTGTCGAATCACGCCCATTTCATGAAACTAGCCTAGTGTTTAAAGAATAGTTTGTGCCAAATTTCATCAATATAGTTTTCTTAATTATAAAAATATAGACTTTTGATCACTCAGAATGCGAAAATCGCACACTGTGCATTGATAGAATTGTAAATTGTGTTCAAACTATAAAATTGGAAATTGGAGGTTTTCCACTTTCGCTTAATTTTGAAAAATAGATTCCTTTGTAAAAAAGATGCATATGAATAAATTTGTACAAATTTGTCTTCCTGCCAGTCGTACAGAAGGACGTATTGTCATCATAAAATATATAATAACATGACAAAATATTTATGATTTATGATAACTATAATCCTTATCCTTATATATGTACATTACAGTGCCTCACGAAAAAAAGTTTCAAATGTATCCTTCTAGAAATGAAGACTACTATGTTCTTATATGATTCCAAAAATATTACATCTCAATGTTTAAATTTACGTGATATGTACCATTTTTAAAACCTCTCTAAAATTACGTATTTATTTCAATATCGTTATCAAAATTTTAGTTATAAGAAAATTAACTTCAAATTATAATACTACGACCTTGTATATTCATTTAAATAATTATTATGTATCTTTTCAGTAGCGGAATATTAAGATTTTACTATCGTTTTTTGTCATATATTTAGGACATTTCACAACATAAATTGGATTTTAATGTACCATTGGTATGGTCTACCCTGGCATTACTGAAGATTACACGTAATTAACGCTTTAAGAGCAAGAGGGTCAATTTTATATATTTAGTTCCCAAAAGGTTAAATTAGCAATTTTTGCAAATAAGTAGCATGGAAGTACTCATTACATTTAAGTATTGATAAATTTATGAAAGACATAATAAGTTCATTGAAAACCGTGATAATAATCGAATTTTTTATTCGAGTTTTTGAAACTTAGCCCCTATTTTGCACGAATTTACAGCTTTTTGATCAATTTATGCTTTTGGGGACATTTATATCCTTAACTAACCATTTATTTGCCGTTAAAATTAACTTAACCAATTATGGACAGGAAATCCCAAAATATTATTTGTGCAACTAAAGAGTTAATTAAATGCACATATCAATAGCAGTTAATGAAACCTTTTCAATGATGCCCTAAAATATAATTTACTATGGAAAATGTCCAAAATATTCAAACCTTAATAAAATACTATTTAAAATAAAATCACTGAATATTTCACTAAAATTTTTATTTTGCAAGAATGAAAACAAATTTTAAAATATGTTTTGCTCAATATGTATTAGACATCGTTTTTCTATCATATGTTGTATTTTTTTAACAAAGATTTAATAATTGTGTATACTGTTGATCGAAAACTATATTTTTGGAGATATTTTAAAAATGCTCCGGCTTACCGAAATATTTTGGGAATAAGTTTAAAACATATCAAACTTTAATTATAGAGAGGTACATTTGCCACTTTTTTTATCCCCATACAAATCAAGGCACTTTAATGTACATATGTAAGGAGTGAGATAGTAAAATTCTTAACACTCAGTTTGCCTCATAACTTTTTTCGGAATCAATATTCAAATTTTTTTTTTTTTTTATCTAGTTATCATGGAAAAATACTTCAGTTATTATTTTTAATAACAACCATGTTAATTTGTCCTTACTTTCATCAAAATAAGTGACGAAAAAGATTTACGTCCTACAAGTTATTAAAAAATTTCAAAAAATCCAAAAGGTCTTACAAATAATTGGCCACAGAATTAAATGTCGTCCATAAAACCGTTTCTAATGTTATTAAACAGGAGAATTTGACTATTGATGTGAAATCTAGTTCGGTAAGAAAAAAGCACCACATGATATTGGGAAGGCCAGAAAATTGAAGGCATATTGAAAGGAACTCCAAACACATCTGGTAGAAAATCAGCTCAGTTTTCTCAGTGCTTCGACTATTTGGTGCGAAAATTTAAAGCTAATGGGAAAGTTGATAACATTTAAAGTTCAAAAAATTCCAAACTGGAATTCTGCAAAAAAAAAAAAAAAATTACAAGCCAAAAATAAGACTCGGAATTTAAAACCAAATTTCATACAAAAATACTCAAGCTGTATAATTGACGATGAAACGTAGGTGCTGGCAGAATCTTCGCAGCTTGTGTCTCAAAATTTTTTATTGCTAATGCTCGAAGTAAGTTTAAGAACCAAAAGCAGCAAAAATTTCTTACAAAATTCATGGTATGACAAGCTTTTTGCAGTTGCGGCAAAACAGGAAAGTCATTTGATACATTCGGATCTATAAATACCAAAATATGCATAAAGGAATATTTGCAAAAAAAAACTTCTTCTTTTCTTAAGAAAGCACAACGTGTCCACATATTTTTGGACCCATTTGGTATCATGTCACTACGGTAAGAAAGCTCTGGAGTGGTACCAAATCAATAACATAGTTTTAGTACCAAGAGAGTTCAATTTTCAAAATTGTCCATAGCTTAGACCAGTGGAGAGATATTGAGCTCTTGTGAAAAGTGAATTCAAGAGCACAAAAAAAGGTGTTCCAAAGTACCGAAGATTTTAACAGAAGATGTGCACACTGTTCCAAAAAAGTGACTGAAGCAACTATCAAATCTCCAAAGAAAGGGTTTTCAAAAATGGTCCACAATTTTATAATTAGTGATTAGAACCATAAAAATTATTATATTTCTGTGATCTGTGCTAAATTATCAAATGATTAAAAAAATAATGAAAACTCTAAGATCAACTGTTTCCAAATTATTTTATTATGTATGTTAAGAATTTTTCGATCTCACTCCTTATTAAAAATGAGGTAGAAGTTTGTTTGTGCATCGATCACGTCTAAACGACTAAACCGATTTTCAAATTTGGCACACAGATAGTACCTGTGTCGGAGGTAGTCATAGGCTATGTTAGGTCTAGATTGGACGTCACACCCACATATTTTGCCTTCTTTTTTTTAAATTAATGAACATATTTACATGAAATTTGTGCTTACACTGGATAATTTTTTTAAAATTCTGAAACGCCTTAACCGGTAAGATTTAAATTTTCACACCATCACCCTAAATTAAAATATCATATGTTTTTTTCGAACGGAGCACAGGGAGTGGTACCACCATACAAAGAAGATACCGAATTTTTATTATATTAATCGGCACCGCACCTGTCCTCTTGGACCAGTCCTGTGACCTATCATGTGACCTGTCCCAAAGGGCTAATGACAACCTCATGTATGATCGGATCGGTCACTAGCTCTGTGAACCTGTCACGTGACTAGTTTTGGTATATCTAACGAACTATTGTAGTGAGAGCCCTTAAACTTCGTGTGAATATGTAGCTTATCATATCGCATTGTTGAAATAAAATAGGACGGATAGATCCAGCAGGAGAGGTAGCTCTCATATAAAGAAAATTTTAATTTTTGCATATATAACGGAGTATTACAGTGAAAGTCTTAAAAAGTTGTAGTAATAATTTTCATATTAAATTTCGAATAAGACGGATAGGTACAGGGGGTGTTGTAGCCTTAATATAAAGTAAATATTAGTTATCGCATTAAATGGAGAAGCAAAGTGCACTGGAATAAGTGCACTTTGCTAAGAAAAAAGTAGTTCAATAAATGCTAATCATGATTATTTTCTTGACTTCAGGTTTATTAATTAAACTTATTTATTGCAAAAAGGTCCTTGAAAATGGGTGCTTTTGGCTTCAATATTTTGCATTTTCATTGGTATCTCATTGTTTTCTTTCTGAGAATTAAATTTCTGGCCAGGTTATCTATTGTTTTATTAATTCATCAGTGGATATTTAAAACCCAATTACTAGTGCAATTTCTTAATACGCATTCCGCTAAATTTTAAAATAGTATTGAGCATTTTTTATTTTTTAATGTTAAAATTAAATGAATGATTTTAGAACAATCGACAAATAAATTAAGCAGACCTGAACAAAATTATATAAATTATTTTCTAGTTTTTTTTTTTTTTTTTTTTAAGTTGTGTTTGCAATCAAAGATTAAAAAGTTATAGATTTATAATCAGAAAAACCAAAAAATTTCCACTTTGATAGGACATAATTTTTTCAACAAATCGTTTTGGTTAAATTTTTAAATGCACATTGCTTTCCATTTGCTTCAAAAAATACTATATTATTTTATCTTCATATTTCCTTACGTTAATATACTTCAATAACTATTTTCTCTTAAAATCAGTTGCTACTTTAATTAATTTCATCACTTTTCCTTATTCTTCAGGCCACTTCTTTAAATATTTATATTTAATTCATCATTTAAGAAATGTTCAATGTCAGCGGATGATACTATTTATTAATAACAAAGAAACTTTTTTTTTTTTTTAAATAAATAAGCAGGAAAAAAAGTCATATATGGATATTAATAATTCATCATTGTCAAGCGGAAATCAGCGGATATTTACAATTTTAAAACTTAAATGAAAATGTGTGCGTAAATACTTGCACATACATGCAAATTAACGCATAAATATGTATGTGAATTTACATACACTTGAATTACTTAACATATTGCATGATATCGAGCATATATGGATTAAAATAAATTCATACAATTTAAAAGCCGGTTGCATAGGTAAACAGACCCTGAAAATATGTATTTTTATATTGAAATTACAGTCAAGGGGAAAAATATTTTATAATATTTTCATAAAATTTAAAATAATTTGAAATCATTTTTATAATAAATGTATGAGAAAAACAATATTTCATATGTTTAAAAAGTATAGCATAGTTCAAGGGGATATAAAATATATTTTATTATTAATATTATATTTGACTATTTGCTGTAATAATAACAACTGTAAATGTCAATGGAAAAAGGTTGAATTTTTAAATTTATTTCTTTCCTTGCACCTTTTTGATTGCCTCCAATTTATGATTTTCACCTGAAGTTTTTTCTTTTAATTTTGTATAGGTTGTAAATTTAAAAAATTTACAACCTATAAATATGCCTTTATAAGCATTTGTGTGTTTGTATACATTCTTATACGTTAGTGTGTTGGTAAAAAGTATTGAAGCATTAATTTTCAATGATACAACATGTGAAAGTGTATCATCAAGTAGTCCGAAACCATAAATTCTGCTGTAACAGTGACAAAAATGAAATTATTGCTACTGTCATCATCATCTCAATGATGATCAGAGACTTTAACTTTTTATACCACCACACTAGCACATGTAAAGGCAAAACCAGCTCACACACACAAACATAAACTTATCATCATTTGTCAACATATTCATGTTGTGCAACACATGCATAAACAAAATTACATACATACAAGTTTTAATATATAAATACCTGTATTTAATAACTTTTAACTTAAAATTGTATATAAGTGATAGAGAAAAAAAAAAAGTTTTCAACCAAACTATGTCATGACACGTGGTATATAACGAAAGAATAAAAAAAAAAAAAAACATACGAAAAATTTTGTAACGTAATTCAATGTCGTTTTAAGTAGCAAGCGGTAGTGCTACATACATTGACAACAATATATTTGCAACGTATCTAAATGTTGTAACGACGTGAGTCATTAAAATGTCATAAACATTTTGCATAAAAAAAATCGTTTGCATAAAATATCGAAGGAAAAACATACTTTTCCTTTTTTGTTTTTATTATTTTTTTTCTTTGCTCCACTTCCTTTATATGAAGAAAGTGTACTATTTTTTTTGATGTTAAGATGAAAGTAGAAAAAGTCCTATTTAATTTGTTTCCAATATTGAGGAAAAAACAGAAAAATAAAAATAAGAAAAATTAAACTACTAAAGGCAATCACCACATTTTTGATACAAATTTTGTGGCAATTACTTCATAGAGAAACGTGACCAACGTAATAATGTATTTAAGTTGCTACAGGTATTATAAATGTTTTTCAAAGTATTTTGAAGAATTTTGAGACAAAAGAGTCGACATTTCGTAACACTATGTGTTGAAAATGTTTACCAATTTAGATAATACTTGAAAGATTTGATTTAAAACCGGTTATAGAGTCTTAAGAATTGTTAAAATATTTTTAGAAATAACGAAATAATTTTAGTTTTTTTTTCGCATCTGTTGTTCACATTCTTATTTTTAAATTATTTTTGATGGTAACAGGGTACGAATTCATTGAATGAGGAGCAGCGTTACCATTAAAAATGTTTAAAAAAGTTTTAAAAAAGTGGATTTCCAAATAAAAAGTCGCCAAAAAAAAGGGGATTTTTTTTTCAAAAAGGAGCTACTTTAAATCTAAAAAAAATCCTTAAAATTTGTTTATTGATAACAAAATAATTTATACAACAATTTCTATTATTGAAAAAATAAAGAATTATTTACAAAAATAGTTAACATACCATCCTCTTTTAATTAACTAAACTTTTGTACGAGTTTTAGGACGGAACGCATGGATCCATAAGTATTGACTTAAGTCTGTTATACAAACTATTTTTATTATAGATAATTTAGTAAAAAAAAAACACGGGATTGCTTTGAGAAGGAATGTAAAAATATAAATTAGAATATAAGTATTCATCGAATCTTTTTAGTCGCCATTTAAAAAGGGGGCCAAAAAAGTGGCCAGGTGGTTGAAAAAGGGGCAATTGGCGACTGAAGTACCTACTACTAATTATAATTTATGCCATGATTTTTTCTATAGTAAATTTTGTTTATAATAACCCAGCAAAAACTTGGTAATGACATGTAGTTACGGATATAGTTACTTTTCAATGACAACAACATACCGTACATACATTACACAAAAGTACTAACTACTTATTTATAACCCGGTATGTAATAACTTATTTATGAGCAGAGTTTTTGAAAAACTACTTTTAATTGGTTTATTTCAGTTTACAAATTAATATATTTAAAGAAGGAATAAATGTGTGATGAGACGAAATTTTGGTATGAATTAATTTTTAATCTACAATAGTTTTAAAGATAATAAATATTATTAATATTATTGTTAAGTTTTTTTAAATTAAAATCTTTCCATGTTTGAAATTAAAAAAGATAAAACAAACATCGTTTTTATATCCTAAAATTTCATTACTTATTAGTAACCTAAAACACAACTAATTTCTCTTGTTTTAAGTTACAATGACTTCAGTAATACTTTAAAATCAAAGAGTTATTGAACAACTTAAAAGTAATTAGTACTTGTAATGACCTCTAAGTAATGAGAAGAGGTAAGTAGTAGACTATAATGGGTTAGTCAGCTAGTGTGTAAGTAGTGTAAGCCATTATATTAGCTTCTTAACACATTACCTGGCAACCAAAGTTTTTGCTGGGAATTATTGCTCAATTCTCAACTTTGTTATTGTTAAAATATTATGTGAAGAAAAATATTTTTTTTAGAAATGTAATACAATTTCTGAATAAGTGTGTTATTTTCAAATGAAAGAAAATATTATAAATGCCATTTTTTTACTATTTTATTATTATTTTTTTTTCCTTTTATATACATACCCAGCAAAAACTTTGCTTGCCATGCAATGAGTTAAGAAGCTAATATAATGGCTCTTCAGTACTTTCACATTAGATGAATAACTCATTATTTTAACACGGTGATGTCATTAGAGGCAACTACTTACTCTATATTATTACAGGTAGGAATTTCACAAAGTCATTACTTAGATGTCATTACAAGAAGAAATTACTTTGAAGCTATTTAATAACTCATTAATTTCAAAGTATTACAGAAGTCATTATTATCAAAATGAATAGTAACTAGTTACATTATAGGTTACAAATAAGTACTGAAATATGGAAAAATAAAAACTTGATATTTTTTAAATTTATTTACTTAAAACATAAACAATTTAATATACTCAAAATACCGAGTTCAAAAACTTAACTGTATATAAGAATTCCTAAATTTAAAGGATTTTTAAATAAAAAATAAATTTACTATTTAAGCAAATTTTATTAAAATAGGACATTTGCGAAAGTTGAAGTAATGGAACAAGTATAGCCAGGCTGCCAAAAGGAGGAACGGACATCTTAAATCGATTCACAAAGTGATCCTAAGTCAAATGGTTTGGGTCCTCCTTAAAAATATGTATATGGATGGAGAAAAACATTAAAACAAGAAATTACTTTTTATTTACATATAAGATTCTAAATTTATTAAGGTTTTCGCAGATTGGAAAAAACACCGCAGAAAAGAAACAAGGTTTCAGCATCTGCCATAAATGGAGACCATATAATTAGTAATTTATGTCTCAAAATAATAATTGCTACAGCATGTTATTTGTTCAAATCTGTTGAAAGAACATCTTCTGCCCAAAAGTTTGGCATAAATAGCGACCAAAATGACAGGAATTTAATTGAAGTAGAACCACTACTAAACGACCAACTTGATTTTCTTGAAGAATTCCACAAATTTTAATAAAAACGCACATTTTTTTATAAAATGTAATAATTTTTTGTTATTTTTTTTTTTTTTAATATTTTTTATTTTTATTATAATTACCCAGGAAAAATTTTAGAACACGTTCTAAAATCATTAGTTCTAGAACTGGTGTAATAACAACCACTTCAGATTTTTTAATTACAACCTTAAAACCAGTGGTGTCACTACTAATTCTGGAACTCGTTGAGTAGAACCTATATATGATTCTAAATTTGTTTTAGAGAATGATTTTGAGAACTAGTGTTTAAGAACTTATTCTGTATGACTTCTACATCACTGCTCTAAGGAAATTACTGGTTCTCAAGTGACTTCCTTGAACTGTTTAAAAAACTTGAATAAAAAATTTTTAAAAAATTCAAAAGCAATAAAAAAATCGAAAGAGTTTAAAAAAATTGTATTGATTTAAAAAGTGGCCTCTAGGAAATGGCTCATTATAATAAAAAAACAGGTTCTGACGCGTCTATTGCATGAGTTCTGACTGTGACAATTTCGAACAAAAATCATCGATTAAAGAACTACTTCTAGAACCGTTCCATAGAATGGATACTGGCTAGATAACGTTTCTACAGAACTAGTTCTGTATGTGACAATTTCAAACAAAAATCATTGATCGTAACGCCAAAGTAGAACGAGTACAGGCTATTTTCATGCGTTCTGGAACTTGTTGAAGAACTAATACAATTTTTCCTGGGTATTTATTGACTGTTCATTAGAATAAAACTAAAATGAAATAGTTAAAAAATGAAATCGAATGTAATTTTATTCGATTTACGGAACAAATTAAAAGCGATAGATCGATTTCATTTCCAGTTTCGATTTAAAATCACTTCGAAATGCGGAACATGGCCCTACAATTTTAAACTAAATTGTCGAATTGAAATTTTCGTACGACACAGAATAACAAGTAAATAATGTATTTTTCTGTTTTGCTTCACTCTTAAAATATATCATTCTTATTTAAATGAAAAGATTGATAAAAGCAACATTTTCAAAAATCTCATCTCTAGTAATAGATTACATATCAGGTTAAAAGTAAGTAGTTACTAATCTACTTTCATGTAATGCAAACAGTGTGATGTTATCATAGAAAAGTAACTACATCTGTAACTACAAGCCATTACCAAGTTTTTGCTGGGTATTTAGGTTTTTAATGAAAAATTAATTATTTTTATTTTTTTTTAGGAAATTCAGATTTTTATATATTGCACAACTGTCCCTGAAATATAGTAATATACTCAAAATCACTTTCTGAGGCCATTAAACGTTGTCCATCTGTCTGGAATGTTGCCTGACTATTCGGCTGGATGGCAGTCAGTCCATATATTACTTGTGCACAAAGTAAAAATTTGAATTTTTTAATAAAAAATGTAATTATTATTTTTTTTTGGATATAGTGTTTTCATTTTAACTTGAAGTAGTACATGACCTTATTCGTCACTGGGATATGGGGTAGACCTCCAAAATTTATTTTTTATTTGAATGTAAATTCTTGAAAAAATAGATAATTTTATTTTAAAAAAAGGGAATTAAAAAAAAACTTGCACCTTTTTGTACCAAAATACCCGAAGACTTATTTCAAAAATTGGCTTTTTTCGTTAAAATGATCAACAAGCCGTTATAAAAGGTTCAGAAAGCATTTTTTTGTGTATTTAATTAATTTGTATATTTAATGTATTTTTTTGTTGACCTCGGATTTGACCAAAGACCGCATCATTAATTGGAAATTCAAAAAAAAAATTTTACTGGAGTTTGGTTTACAGAGCATAGAAACTTGTAATTGTAGTAGTGATATTTAAATATTTTCGAGTAATTGTCGTTTATATTTTTATACCCACCACAAAAAAGAGGGGGGTATATTGATTTTATCATTCCGTGTGTAACATATCGAAGGAATCATTTAAGACTCCGCAAAGTATATATTTTCTGGGTCCTGGTTAGATCCTGAGTCGATCTAGCTATGTCCGTCCGTCCGTCTGTCCGTCTGTTGAAAGCAGGATAGGGCTCGAACGGGACAACGTAGGACAACGAAATATTTATCATATATAAGGTTTGTTTGGGATTGAAAATGGGCAAAATCGGTTAATAAACAAAAAAGTTATGCTAAAAACTAGAAACACAGGGTATTCATTTCATACTTTTCTGCTGATATTTTTTAAACAAAAGCAGGTACAACAACGAAATATAAATAGTATGATGATCGATATAAACTTGGAAACCAAAAATGGGAGTGGTCCGCCCACTTTACCGCTCACCTTTCATATAAGGTAAAATTTGAAAAAAAAAAATCGCGTTTGCTATGTATTATAGATACGATCGATCTTCAGCTCGAATTATTTTATTTAAAATTTTATTTTTTAATAAAATTGTAGAATAACTTTCAAGTCCTTTAAAAAGGAGAATAGTATTTGTATTCAAAGTTCCACAAATGACAAAAAAGGAATTGAAAAAGAGATGAAAAAGTTTTTACAATGTGTTATTATTGGAAGAAAGTACTTCCCCAGCAAAAACTTTGCTTTCCTGGTAAGCTAGCAGGTATAATTGGAAATAAAAATAAACTACTTATTTTTTGTCTCAATAACTAGTTATTTTTGTTCGAGTTGTCCATGAATTCTAGTAGTTATTTTTAGACTCTAGTGATAGTAAAAAAATATGTACCTAAACAAAAATAAAAATAAAATAAAAAAAAAATTGCCGTCAGTGAGTTTTGAACTTGGGACCCTATTAACTAGTTGTTTTTAATGACTAACGTCTTACTCAGTACATCATCTCCTACTTAATATTCAAAGCTAAAAAACTTGTTTTATCATAAAATATATTTTTAAAACATTTTTTTGAAAAAAATGAATAGCATCAGAATGGGGTTGAACCGGCAACCTTCTGGTTGCTAATCCTGCGGTCTAGACAACTGATCCATGTGATTGTAACTTACTCTGCAATTATACTATTGAGTACTTATTTATGTAATGTAGAGAAGGCAAATAATAATGACGACTACTTTCCAGGAAAGTACTTTAATAAGTAGTTGCCATTACCGAAAACCAAAAAGTTTTTGCTGGGTTCGTGCTGAAAAAGGGCTGCAGTTCTTTTTCTAACCTATGGTTGACATTGGTAGTATGTTTGTTAATTTTTAGTTTTCTTGGAAATTACTAAAATTTTTTGCCTCTTAAAATACATTTATTTTCACTTCTTTGGATGTAAATATTAATAACATTCAAAAAAGCGCAAAATATTCATTTAGTACTACTTTTGAAGTGATGAAAATGTTCTTTTTCGGAAGCACTTGAACGTAATTTGCTGAGAATAAAAAAAAAAAAATGCTGTCGCATGGTATTGTCTTTAGATAGAAGATTTGAAATTAAAAATTGCTCACTGATGAATAGACTACGTTAAACTTGCAGGGAAGGCGATAATGCCATATCGATAGTTTCTGCGTTATATGAATTTCAATAATGAAAAGTCGGAGATTTTATTCACAGTAAACGTATTATTAATTAAGTTTTTATCGGATTAAAATAAGGTGAAAACTTGAATTTGACAATTCGTTTAGATGTGACATCCATAATTTGAAATAATCTGAGGTCCTTTAATACTTAACGTGCTTTTAAGTTTCTGTGTTCATAATGTTCACATATAAATTTCAGCTTATTATTTTCTATATCCATTTCCTGTCTACAAATGGTCCAAAAAGAGCCAACATATATACCTATCCATAAAGTCTAAAATATACGAGTTCATGGATATTACAAAATCGTATTTGATAAGAATTATTTGCTTAATACTTATATATAAGTCAACTTAACTTCACCGATTTAATTTAACAAAATTCAAATAAAAAATCTGACAAATCATCTCAAAGAATCACAAATTCATATTAAAAGCCTTTTTACCCTTTAACTCTTACCAAAAAAAAAAAAATCTTTTCTTTTATTTCAAAAATCATCTCTTATTGCTTTAAATTTCAAACACCATATTTGATTGGTCACGTCACTTATCAACCACAAAAAAAAAAAAAGTAAAGAAACCCTTGTGTACAATTTCAAATTAATGTTAACGATGATGCCAAAAACTTTCCCAATGACAACCATTAAAAAATTATGGAGTATTAAGGGTATAAACCCAGTCATTTTGTCATCATTTGATAGCAGCAAAACTGTTAATGACAATTTTCTTTTTTCCTTTCGAGGGTAACCAAAGTAACGGCGAATGAACAAAAAACCATGAAATACAACGTTTTCTTCGATATTTCTCAATAAAATTGACAAATTCATTGATAGCAAGAATACATTTAAAAAAATAAAAAATAACAATAGAAAATTTTTCACATGTACCTCAACCAAATTTCAGTTGTGTTTTCTACTAAAAAAAATTAAAAAGAAAAATCTAAAAAAATGCTGAACATTTACAGCTTCTAAAGTCGTTTAACAAGTGTCACTTACAAACATGCCATACAGCGATGACAGTGACAGCCCAGAGTAAGAAACAAATCATCAACATTAACGTGCTTTTTTACGAGTCATTTTATGTGTGAGTATATGTGTGTATATATGTGTGTGTTTTATTTCACACACTCTCTCTCGTACTTATATTTAAACATTTTGTAAAAAAAAAATAAATAAATGTGTAAATGTGTTTTAACGTCTTTTTTTTTATTATTTGTTGGTATTTGTTGTTGACACCTCATATTCATACAAAATTTGTTTGTGTTTTTGTTCTTCTTTTTATATTAGAGGAAACGAAAGATTCATATTTACATACACAAAGATTCATATTTACATACATATATTTTATTTGTTGGTAAAAGTATTTTTATTTATATAAAAAATTTTAAAGAAAAATTTATTTACAAAACCTACAAATAACAACCATAAATATTTGTTCAATGTACTTTGGCTTAAATGTTTGTTGGCTGCTTGGCTGCAACAATGCCAAACGTGTGTGATGTTGGGCTGTAGTGTGGCATATTTAATGTTTATTTTTTTGCAACAGCTGTACAACAATTTGTTTTTTTAATATTTTCATATGAAAAATTGTTTTGAACCTTTGTAAATTTTTCTTTTTGTAAGTCATATTCATATGGAAAGTTTGTTAAGGTATATAGGTATGAGACTCAATTTATATTCCGTTTATTATGTCAAAGAGTCAGTTAAAAATTATCAAAATGTTGCTGAATTTTTATTTTTTTTCTGATAAGAAACATTTTAAAACTTAAAAGTCATGATGGACCGTTAAAATAACATTAACGAGTAAGGAATATATCAGAGAAATAAATTCATATTATAATTGTTTTTATATTGTACAAATCATTATAGAAATCATGTGGTGTTTTCAACATACATACATATTTTAGAATATGAGTACAATTTATTCGCATTACATCATTAGCAAGCATTTAAAAAATTCTTGAGTTTCCCATAAAAAAATATTTATTTCTAAAGTCAAATAATTGTTAGATTTTTCCTAGCAATTTCTTTTTTTTTTTTGTAATTTTAAATTACATACAAAGGGAAACACTGATTTTGCGGTGTAGGATTTCTCATTCAATTGTGATACACGGTCAGTGTTACCGTTTGGCGACTTTAGTCGCCAATTGCCCCTTTTTCAACCACCTGGTCACTTTCTTGGCCCCTTTTTTATAAATAGCGACTAAATGGCGACTTTTTAAGACTATGTGCTAAATTACGAGTCATTTAAAATATATCCACACATTATATACATATTAATGTGATTGTTTCGCAGTGATATAAAAAACTGCGGAGCATTTGTAAATAAACTGAAACTGTTAGTAACTAAAAATAATAATAAAGTTTATGAACAGCTATTTATATAATCATGCCGAATCTTTTTGGATTGGATTGAAAAAATAAAAAAAGAGTCGAAGAATATTTATATCCTAATTTATATTTTTATATTCCTCATAGCAATCCCTTGGGGGAATGTGTCTTTTTTTTTACTAAATTATCAATAATACAAAATATTTTGTCTAACAGACTTAAGTCAATACTATTTCCATCCTTAATTTTTCCGACGGGGATTTGAAAGACTGAAGCACGAGTGAAGAACACGCATAAAAGTACAGAAGGTTAATTAATGAAAAGAGATTGTATGTTAAATATTTCTGTGAATAAATCTTTATTTTTGCAATAATAAAAATTTTTATAAAAATAGTTATAAATTATTTTGTTATTAATAAAACTGAATTTTGTAGTTTTTCTTAAAATACAAAATTTGTTGTTTTTGTTGTCATCAAATAAACAACTTTTAAGGAGTTTTTGTAGGTTTTAAAGTAGTTGGCCCCTTTTTTAGCGACTTTTTGTTTTGAAATCCCCTTTTTTGGAAAATTCTTAACGGTAACGCTGTACACGGTATTAATAAGTACTGAGCCTCTAATTGACTCTAGTATGTCTCAGCGCCCATGAATCCTAACAAAAGAACTGTGTCCGCAATCTGAAGAAGAACTTGAGGAAGTAAAATAACTTCCATATCAAAATATACTTAATAGGTTCACTAATGTATTTAGCTGTATCTACAAGGCCAGACATAGCACATGCTGTGTTTTAAGTCAGTTCAATATATGCTATGGGAAGCAACATTGGATCGCAGCAAAAAGGGTTCTCAGGAATTTGAAAGGAACACAAAACTGGCGACTTAGGTTTTCTAAATCGGAAAAGTTTGCTGATGCTGATTGGGGTGCATCAATTGGTAATGTACGTTCATTTACAGGTTATGTTTTTAAGTTTGCAAATGTAGCAATAAGTTGGTAATCTCGAAAGCGGAGAACAGTTGCGTTATCTACCACGGAAGCGCAATACATGTCCGTATATGAATCATCCAAAGAAGCAATTAGCTTAACAAATTTCTGACCGCTACCAGATTCCGTTGAGATAACTTTACGAAATTTGGCATAAGTTTTGTTTTTGTAATTGTGATAACAAATTAAGAAAAATTTGGATTCCTAGATATTTTTTTTTTTTTCCGAAATACAGGGCTCATAAAATTTCAGAAATCGAACCATTTTAGAACCCGGAAAAGTTTTCTGAACAACATTTTGAAAATTTTTTATTTTAAATTTACACCCATAGCGTAAAAACACTTTTTCGGAAAGCGGATTTAAAAATATCGCCGAAATTATCATTGATGTGTTTTCGCAACACCAACGTTTTAGGTGATCCGTGTGGCTTTAAACCCAATTTTGGACAGGCTATTTATAAAAAATTCGAATTTTTTTTTTTTTATCTTTAAGACAACATATTAATCTAATAATAATTGTGAAAAAATTACAATTAACTGCATAATTAATTAGGCTATGTTACTGATGCGAAAACGCAATAGCGGTCGGAAATGGGTTAAAACGTTTTCTTAATGATATTTTATCTTTGCAGGGACCTATCAATTATTAGGTTTATACGTACGGTTATTGCAAATAAAAATAACTTGCAAATAAATAATTCACTGTTTATACGCAAATTGCACAAAGAAATATATTTTCTTATTTGTCGTGCCAGATCGGAAAAATGAAACTATTATCATCGAAAACTCTGTGAACGTAAAAGGATGTGGCAACGCTGTACGTTTTATTTGCAATTAGCTTCACTAATCACGATTATTTTTCGTGAGTTACTAACTTACAAATATAATACTAACTCACTGTTTATACAGCAAAATTTTCATATCGCAATATTTTTAATTGCGAGTAAATGGTACGTATAAACGTAATAAATATCTATAATGATAACCAAGGTGGCGGTAAATTTTGCAAAAACTCCGTGTTTCACAATCGAACAAAGCATTTTGACGACTCTATTAGGAAATACTGGTCCTTCTATTCAATAAATTTATTAAGTTTATTAATTATTACACAAATTGCGTTATTAGTTTTAGAAATGCCTGCCGACTTACTAACGAAAGCTTTAAATAAGCCGAGCAGTGCTATTCTCGACTGAGTGACAAACAAATTTATTGTGATAGTAAAAAAAATTGTGACAATAAGGAAAATATGTCTATTCTGGTTTTTTATACATTTTTGGTGATAGTTGTCACATTCATAAAATCACGTGATAATAACTAATGAATAACAATTATCATGAATTCGAGAATAGCACTCTAAACATTGAATTGAAATCGATTAAAATCAATGCATAAATTTTGATTTTATTTACTAATTAGTAGAGATACTCATTTGATTAAACTTCAGTAAGAAGTCTTGCAAGTCGGTTGTGGTGAGTCTGTAGTTAAATAACGTATTTTTCATTGGGCTTTTTAAACTTGTCATGTAATATCTATACTCGTGTTATTGCCTGCACCCCATAATTGGATGCCATATGTCCAAATTGTTTTTAAAACGGTTTTATACAGTATGATTTTATTATCAAGGCTTAGTTTTGATTGACTGTTTATTAACCAGTGAATGGTAGATGCTTTTAATTTCATACTAATTGTCTTGGTTTCTATATGACGACGAAATTAGTCACCTATGAAAATGTTTGAATACTGGTGATCTGGGATAATATTTCTATCGTACAAAAATGATATAATATTCTTTTGAAATACTTTCTCGAACAGCTGCGACAAAAAAGATAGTAGACTAATAAGTCTATAAGAAGGTGGTATAATGGAATCCTTTCCTGGCTTTGGTATCATTTTAATCTGAGAAGTTTTCCACATTTTTGGAAAAACTCCTAGTTTTATGATCGCATTGAAAATTATTGACAGTACGAGTATTGTCACATTCAGTAGGTTTTTAATCATGGATGGTGTTGATTAATAAAATGCAGGTGATTTTTTAACATGTATATTTTCTTTGATAACTCTATTAATGTCTTCTGGGCTAACAATAATTATATCATAATTAAATGTAGTGTCAGGTTTCTCTCTCAATACAAAATTATTTGATTGGGGATTCGATTGAAAGACTGAGCTTATGTGGCATGCAAATAAATTGGCCTTTTCTTCTGAACTACGGGTCCATGTACCGTCAGCTTTCCTTAAAAGACTTTGTGCCTTTATATATAATACGAGCGTATAAGCTTGTCTTTACCAGGAAATATAATATTATAGTAATACAAATATGTACAAACTAATGCGAAGATATTAAAAAAATATATGAACAAAATTTTGATGCTTTTCCTTTTCCTAATTGAACTTAAAGATTTGAAGCTATTAAAATCTGATAGGATAATAGATTACTAAAGTATTAAATAAGTAAACTTAAAAAAATCGACTTAAAACTAAAACAAAAAAAAAAAAAAAAAAAAAAAAAAATCACGAATCTCTGCTCCCTTATAGAAAATTCGCTCCCTCATAGAAATATCAAAATCCGGCTACATTAGGATTCGTAGGACGAAAAGTTACATAAGAAAGCCAAAGAAAATTATATATTGTTTGGGAGCTTCAGATACCTCTGGAAAGAAAATAATGCTTAGCAAATTATATTTAGAAGATATCTATTACATAATATATTGTAATATGTAATACATCCTAAAATCATTATAATATATAGTCCTTCCAAATTTTATAAAAAAAAATCTTCAGGCTGTAGGACTTAGATAAAATAGAAAGGATTTTCAGAAAAAAATCCCCTCATCTCTGGAAGAAAAGTGTCACAAAAAGTTAATTGCTTAGAATCTTTATCAAAAAAGTTGAAAGGAAATCGTGCCTGAAGACCTATAAAGAGCTAAGATTAATATAGCCCTTCTTTGAAAGAATTACTGCTAATAAGGACTGCGCACGAAAAATTCTGTGCACACTAATCTGCTTATAGTTTTTTTTTTTTTTTTAAGTATATTTTTATTAATGACTATTATGTCCAAGTTCTAAACATAAAAGAAAAAATTATTTCCTTTGCTTTTTAAAGAAATATCTGATATTTTTCAGAATTCTTTCAATTAAAGGTTTTAATGTTCACTTATTTTTTAACTTTTATTATTTTTAACTAGAGCCCAATATCTTTCAATTCCGGACAATTTGATGGATTAGCCTTTTTCGGTGCAAACGCTAACAATTTCTTTGCTACCACTCTATTGTTTTGTTGCTGTAATGAGAAGAAGAGGGAACAGGCCAGGAAAAAGCCGATATACTGTATTTTCTTAGGAAAGGGAGAAGTCTTTTCCTAAGTCATTCATTCACGTATATTTGTGGGTTAATGAAACCATTTCTTATGAATGAAGTGCTTCCTTCCCGCATATGCATATGGCTTCCCAAATCAAAAACTTTCTTAGGAATTCCTTTGATTCCTTTGATATACGATATGTTTCTGCCACATTCCTTCTAGCATCTGCAACATTGAATTTCTGGCCAGGAAGTTGATAAAAGTAAGCCTGTACCAACGTTTCATCGGCTATTACACACTAATCATAATTATGAAAAAAATTCGTTTGAAGTTCTTTCACATTATTTTTTTGCCTCCAAACTTATTAGCTATATTAATCTTAGCTTCCTTCTTATAAATGTCATACATTTTTTATAATTTAAACTTATGTAATCTAGCAATAAATTTTAAATTAAAAAAGAGATTAGCAAATAATTTACAAGTGGATTTAGTTCATATTATCCAATTTTATGAACATTTTTCTTAAGATGTTTGGTGTATTTTTTTTAAGATTAAAAAAAAAAACCAAACAGATCTATAATCAGAAAATGACAAAAAATTGTGAAAATTGAATTGTGTTTGTCTATTTGTTAACTTTATTTTTCTAATTACTTAGCCATTTTACTTTTGGATCAATAATTTGCAGTCCAGAAATGTTGGAGCGAAAAGTTTTCAACTCTGTTTTCATCAACATAAGTAATATTAACAGAATAGTAAAATTCTTCGGGTATTTTTACCTTTTTATAGTTTCCCGTATACCTTGAAAGTCATATAGTTATGTAACTTAAAATATGCCTTTTGTCGCGTCTTACACTATGGCTCCAATTTCTCTGTATTTTTGTAGCCAGTATCCAAATTTCCCATTTAATAACAGCTAATACCTACAGAAACAAAATCTGAAAGTTTTGTTAAAATATGTGGACCAATACTTCAGTAAAATAGGCTCAATGTTGAAAATTTTTTTAATTTTTAACAACATAATGAAACTACGTACCCCGCTTGGAATGTCATTATTTAGAACTTTTGCAGTAAAAATTATTTTTCGAAGACATGAAAAAGCCCATTTATATTTCCGAATAAAACAAATTAAATTTAAGAAATTATTTGGGAAAAATTACCCGATTATTCCAATTTTCCCTTTTGTAAGATACGTGTAAAAAAACTTCGCTTAATTTCCCTAAAATTTTACCCCCCAAAATTTATTAAAAGAATTAGTAAACGCTTAACACTAATGCTTAATAACAATTAATATAAAAACATATATTTTTTTGCCTTTTTATATTTTGAGTATCTTCAAATATAAAAAAATTAAAAAATTCAAATACTTTTGTGAGGTACCTGAAATGACTGCACGTGTTATTTTTCTCAATTTCTCGGAAACGATTCAACATTTTGTGCTACTTTTTGCAGCATTTGGTAGAAGACAACACAAGGCAAAAAAATCCGATTCATAAAAAAATTATTATTTTTTATTTACCTAATTTTATAACTAAAAATAACTAATTTTTTTATTTAAAAATTAAAATTCACTAACTTATTTGAGACACTGTATATTTTATAAAATTTTTAATTTCTAACATTTCACTTGCTTTGTTAATATCATTAATAATTTTTTATGCAAATTTAAATATTAATTTTCTTTATTCTATAAAAAAAATGTTAACACAAAATCTTTTTCCTGCAGTAAAAAACACTCTAACTATTCTTCACCTTCACAGGAAGTACCAATAAATAAATTCAAATCATTACAGTAAAAGCAAAAGAGTTGAAAATTATTACCATTTCTTACAGGAACTTCTAATATATCAGCATGTAAATTTTATTCAAACACAAACACATACAAACAAAGTCAGTTACCTTACACTCTTACACATGCACCTAAGTACATTAATGATACTTAAGATATTTGTGAAAATTTGTAACGAAAAATTTTCAAGTGTCTTAAAGTCATTTTGCATATTTTGAAAGTTAGCAATGTGTTTAGAAAAGTGTCTCCACTTTTAAACACATTTAGTAGAAGTGACTTTCTCATACTTCATCACACATTTGTTTAGAAAAATGAAATGTTTTAGAGTAGATTGTTAAAGCTTCAAAGAAAAATAACATGAAGATTAGAAAAAAGGCAAGAAATATGTTTCCAAGTTTGATGAGATGAAACTGAAGGATGTTTTTGAAAAATTGTTGTTTTAATAACATTTATGAAAATTTAATAAAAAAAAATAAAAACTAATTAAAAAGACTTTTTTTGGTTTTTATAACCAGCAGAGTTGGTCTAACATATATATATATGGGAACTTAAAAAAAAATAAATTTTGAATTTAGATATTTTCAAAATATTACAAAACTTCAAAGGACTCAAATGTGTTTACAAGATGAAAGTGCTTTTAGTATTTAATTTTTCTAATGTTAAAATACTCCTCCTTTTTCTTAATTTTGATTATATCTGTCATAAAAACCCTTTAATATATTAAAATATTAATTAAAATGTCATTTAATTCAATTGTTTTGCCATTTAATTTATGTAAATTTTCACACTCTTGTTTAGCCTCATTTATGCTGACATTAAAAATTAAAAACGTAAAAACTAATTTGTTTAATTTTAAGTCAAAGGATTTATTTTTCGCTAATTATATTTAAACAGCGGGAAATTTTTACTATTTTGACAGCTTAATTTCCTTTTATGTGACTTAAAAAAAAGTATCTTTTTTTTATTTAAATACAAAGACCTAAAACACAGGTTTACAAAATTAAAAAAAAAAAAAAAATATCTGCCAAAGGCATTTCATAATCAATTCGAATATACTTTATTAAGTACTAAGCCTCTAATCCATTTTTTTATATTTTTTTTGAAATGACTCTAGTTTTTGCGATAAATCGATATTTGTAAAATTTGTGATGTTGTACCATTTATAGAATAATATTTTGAAAATTACTTTTATTAAAAAAAAGTAAAATATATATAAATTGTTCCGAAAGAATCCTTTATATATGGACTAAAATTAAATAGTGAATATAATATTAACCCTACGGTACATATCCAAAAACATTAACGTTAGTCAATAACCGTGATACCCGGGTACCATAGAATAATTTTCGCTGATTTTTTTTAAAAAATATATCATTTTATACAACTTATTTATTACAACCATTTAATCTTAAAGTAAATCGATAAAAACATGTAGAAATACATGTTTGAGTATTTAAGCGATATCCGTCCGTCTGTCTTGCATGCCATAATAAACTTTTAATGAAGCTACAAATTTCAGTTTTTGAAATAATTGTATGAATTTTGGCTTTATATGATGCAGACACGTGTCCTGTTAAAATTAGTTTGTAATAGTTACCTATTACAACCAAGTCTCCATAAAATTTTTCTCCTAGAATCGGGACTTGACGTCCATAATTTTTTATAGTATTGCATAATTTAAAACATATAAGTTTTATGGACGTTAGGAACCCTATTTAATGTTATAAAATAATTTTTATTAACGTAAAAACTAATCTATAACATTTTTTATCAGGTTCGCACCTCAAAAATCTATAGCTCCCATATGTGCCCCATTTCCGAAATTCACTTTTTTTCTATCGGGTACTGATTTTTTTTATGTGAATGACTAATATCATCACCTTATTCAACGGATACACTTTAAAATTCGAGAATGGTTTGTCGAACTTAGACTATAACTCAAGAACCCTTTCCACGATTTTGATAAGTGATAAATCTAAAAATGCATGCGAAAATTGTCTTCAAGATATGTCAACAATATTTTTCATTCGCTCAAGAATTTGAGAGTTATGAATCAAAATTTTCACCACTTTTCAAAAAAAAAATAATAATTTTAAAATTTTCGGTACTTATTACCGAATAACTACGGATATATTAATTGGACAAAAAATTATATAAATTCAGCTCAAAGACAATTTAGGTCGCGACAAACTGTTCTCGAGTTATACAAGTGTGACTGCCTAAAGGTGTGGTCATAGTAGTCATGCCCATAAAAAAAAAAATCAATGCGTGATAGAAAAAAAGTAAAAGCCGATTCTTATTTAGCACTTTGAATTCCATCTAATCTACCTATTTTTTATTTAAGACGAAAAAAAATTTTTTTTGCCCACTAATGTATTTCCACTTAGATATAGGTATGCATGGGTATCCAAACTTAACTGTGAATCCAATCAAAATTTGTGCATCAATTTTTACAATGTGTGAATTTGTTTACTCGTAATTTTGTCAGCTTTGAGATAAAGGTGATAAACTTAAATATTTTTGATGTTTTCACTTAAAACAAAAGTTTTAGTTATAAAAAGAAATCTTGAATTTTGCATGAAAAAAAAATTTTCCGACACTTTTTTTTCGAAATATCTCCTAAAGCGACTTAAAGCCAATATTATTCCACATATTTTGGTGTGTTATTTATATAAATCGTGCATACCGTTCTCGAGTTATAGTGAAATATACTCGAGTAATCGGCTTATTTAGGGCGCAATATTAGTCATGCCCATAAAAACAAAAATCTCGATCTGATGGAAAAAAACTGAAAGCAGATTCGAGTTTAGCATGCGGAATTCCATCTAATCTACATACTTTTTTTTGAAGGAGATAAAAAAAAAATTTTTTGTCGACCAGTGTAATTATAATATAATAAGTTTTTATCTTGTCTATGTAGGAATACTGCAAGATCGGGTTAGATGATATTTAACACATTGATAATACATTGATCTCTAAGAGCAAAGTATAACAAGATCGGTACTTAGGTTCTTGCACAAATGTGTCATGTGGATTTTTGAGCATGTATTTCTTATTCATCACTCATTTTGATCAAGTTAATAACAAATAAACATGGTTGTTATTTAAAATAATAACTAATAAGATAACCAGAAAAAAGAATAAATTTTGCTTCCAAAAAAAGTTGTGAGGCATATTTTTCCATTTCACTCCTCACAAAATCTTAAGCTGAATCTAAAAATATTTAACAAATCAAATAAAATATTAATGAATAAAATTTTATATTTTTATTCATTGATATTTTATTATTACTCTTTTAAAAAGTATTACAAATTATTGCCTTTTATTTATTTCCTACCCTAAAATTAAATTTAATTTTTTATATCCCATCAATCTTGCAACACTTTGTTGCTTTTATAAAATTTATTTGAAAAGCAATAATAAAAGAAAAAAATATGTATGTATGTGTATAACTATTTGCTATTATAAATTGCAAAACCACTAACTTTCTATTATGATTATTTCATTTTTGGCTTTTAGCCATATTATCTCTTTACAAGTTGAGGGAGTTACTTTGACATTTGTTTTTCTCTTGGTTACTACTAAAAAAGTTGTTGCACTATATATAAAAAAAAAACTACCAATATTTTTCTTTTTTATATTGTCACAACAATTGTGTTGACATTTTTACACTCGACCGATCTAAAGGATTTTTTTTAAGAAAATCCTTTTGAAATAGTAGCTACTGCTACTCTCTTTCGCGCTCTTTCAATTCTCGTTACTTTCATGCATCACTAAACCAAACATTTTGAAAAGGATGAGAATAAAAAATAAAAGGAAAATTTGTAAAAAAAAAATCTGAAAATTTTTGTTTATTTTCTTTTTATGTTATGTTTTGTTATATGAATGTGTTGTATATTTTACTGCTTTTCAACTGTCTAAATATTTAATGTGTTGCATGTACATATGTACATTCTTGTTCATCTCTATAAGTGTTGCTTGTTTTCTTTTTTATGTATTTTTTGTTGTTTATCTTTTTTTTCGTTGTTGCAATTTTATATATTTGATGTTGTATGACATCTGTTTGTTGTGCTAAGTGTTGTGTAAAGTTTACAATATGATTGTTATTTGTTTTTCTGTTGTAGCCTTTCTAGTGGTGGAGGAAAGAGAATTGAAAGTTTAATAGAGTGATAAATAAAATTTAAAAATATTATGTATTAATGACAAATAATTTAAGTGAAAGTAATATATAAAAAAAAAATTCTCTTGTAATAACTTTAAAATTGTGTATTTCAGGAGAAGGTCTCTTTTTTGGATTTTATGACTTCAAAAATTAAGACTAATTAATAAAAATATTTAACGTAAAATACACTTTTTATTAATTAAACTTTTGTACTTTCGACAAGGTTTTCTCTCGGACTCCAGTTTTTAAAATCCCCTTTTAACATATTTATGACTGAAAGCATAGACTCTCAAGTGTTGACCTTATGTCTGTTGGACAATTTATTTTTCACTAGTGATAATTAAAAAAAAAAATCCACCAAAGCATTGCTATGAGACAAAGTAAAAATATAAATTAAGTATTTATCGAATATGTTGAAAAACGATAACATTTTAAATATGTAAAAATTAATTAATAATTTACTAAATAATAATTTTTACTGTGCGAGTGGTTGTAAGTCACTCGATGAATGCTTTTTAGGCACTAGTGAATGCTCGCTAAGCACTAATTTTATTAATATTTTTAAAACCTTACGTACTAATATATATATAGATTCAATAATTCTAAGTACTTATCTTAGCACTTATCTATAGACCCTTCAATAAATCTTATCACACACAAGTGTGAAAGATAAGGGTTGTTTGTACACATGTGTGAAAATCTAATGCACACATGCGTACTTAGGAAACATAAATGAATATTAAATTTTTATTACATCATAGATTACTAACTATTTTAAAATATTTTTTATTAGTAATTAACTGAATTGATCTTTTAATTCGTTATATTTTTTTTTTTTACATAAACTGACACCATAAAGAATTCAAAGCAAAAATAAAACAATTTTAAAAACAAGATAGAAAGATACAGTCGGTCAAGCCCAATCATATGATACCCTACACCATCAGGTACGCGCATCAAAAATCGGGGAGGGTTCATATAAGGCCTGCGCACGAAAAAATCCGTGCATGCAAATCTGCTTATAGAAACCAAACCAGTGGGAGAATTTTTTTAAAGTGATATTTTTGTTAATGACTGTTATGTTCAAGTTCTAAAAATAAAATAATAAATAAGTTCTTGTTGGTTTTTAAGGAAATATCTAATCTTTTCCAGAATTATTCTAATCAAAGGTTTTATTGTGTTTCGGCCACTTTTTTCGCTCGAACAAGTCCAACTATTTTTAAACTCCGTTTCACTTTATGCTGAGCTTTTAATGTCCCTTAAATCGTTTTTTATTAGAGTCCAATATCTTTCAATTGCACGAAGTTTCAGACAATTTAATGGATTAGCCTCTATCGGTACAACCTCTTACAATTTCTTTGTTACAACTCCATTGTTTTATTGTAGTAATGAGAAAAAGCGGGAACAGGCCAGAAAACAGGGGATATACTGAATTTTATTAGGAAAGGGAGAAGTATTTTCCAAATGCACTCATTCACGTATATTTCTGTCTTAATGCAACCATTTTTTAAGAATGAAGTGCTTCGTTCCTGCTTATGCATATGACTTCCCAAATCAAAAACTTTGTTGGGAATTTTGATTTCTTTGATACTCGAAATTTTTCTGTCATAATCCCTCTAGCATCTGCGATATAGAATTCCTGACTAGGAAGTTGAAAAAAGTCATCATACGTTTCATCATCTACTATACAGAAACAAAATTTCCGAAAAAATTCGTCTGAAGAACTTTCATGTATTTATTTCCTCCAAATTCTTGCTTGCGTTTCTATAAGGATTTTTTTCTTGCTTTATAAGTCTTCAGGCTATACTTCCTTTCAAATTTTCTGATAAAGATTCAAAGCAATTAACTTTTTGTGACACTTTTCTTCCAGAGATGAGGTGAATTTCTCTCAAAATCCTTTCTATTTTGCCTGAGTCCTACAGCCTGAAGATACATTACTTCTTTGTATAATATGATGACCCAAGAGACTGTATTTTGCGGCACAACAGCCTTTCTTGGAATTGTTTTATATGACCAATGCAAGATTTCATGAAAAATTTGAATTATGTGTTTAGGTGTTTTTTGTTAAACTTCCATTTTAAGAAAAAATAATTTTGCTATTACCATGAAACTTAGCACATGGCAAGTGAGCATAATGGCAAATACAAACCAGTTAACAGAATTATTAATTTTTCAGCACATCAAAAGTTATAAGCCCAAGAGCATGCAAGGATTTTTTCGTTCGCAGTCCTTATTAGACCTGTAGCCAATTGTGGATCGATACTTTTACCAAGTGTAAATAAAATATACAAAAAAAAAAAAAAAAAAAAAAAAAAGAATATTAGGTTATTTATATGAATTCAATCGCTTTAGGCTGATTTCCGAATGTTGGTTTATATGGGAGCTATTATAAATTATGGACCAAATCTCATAAATTTTGGCACTGTGGAGGTGTTTATATGGGGACTATGGTCAATTATAGACCGATCTTGATGAACTAATGATTGACACTTATACAAAACTTCATTGCACCTAATTTCATTAAAATATTGCTATATTTAAGATATTTATGTTCATTAAACCTCTATTCCGGGAGGATATTTGTATGGGGGCTAGGTGAAATAATGGACCGAACATAACCAATTTCAATAGGTTTCGTCCTTGTGCTAAAAAAAACTATTCGTGTCAAATTACATCAATATATCTTTAAAATTGCGACCTGTACTTTGTTCGCAACATTTACTTGTGCACACAGCCAGCCGACCAGAGGGACGGACGAAAATCGTTAAATAGATTCAGAAAGATATTCTGACTCGATTGGTATACTTTCAGGAGGGAGTCCGAAGTCTTTTTCTGTACATTATAAACGCATAATACCTACTTTAACGAGGGTAGGATATAAATAAAGGAATAAGATAAAATTTATTATTATTTTTTTTCATATGCGTACCATCTTTATGGACTTTTATACCCACCATCAAAAATATAAGGGTATATAGATTTTTTCATTCTGTGTGTAACATGTCGAAAAAATCATTTCAGACCCTAGAAAGTTTATACTTTCAGGGTCCTGGTTAGATTCCTAATCGATCTAGCTATGTCCGTCCGCATGTCTGCCTGTTAAAAGCAGGATTTACAAAAATTTTATACTTTTGTTCCTTTTATGGCTAAAATATTAAAAACTTGCATTGTAGTAAGTGCTGCTGATAATAGATAATATAAAAAAAAAAAAAAACATTGAAATACAAAATTACATGAGAAAAATTTGTTTAATCTTTTTTCCATAACCAGCTTAAAATTACGATTTTTTCGATACCCATTTCGACTTCGAAACTTTTTTTTCACCAAAATATAGGAGACTCATGTTTATGAGTTTTAAAAAAATTTTAAACAATTTTTTCGTATTAATCAAATTTTTACGCATCGTTTGAGGGGTCTTCCTACATCGAAATCTCAAAAAAAAAAAAAAAATTCCTCGGGACACTCTAACATACATAGGTATGTATGTATATGTATGTAAATGTGTGTGTAAGGAGACCATAGGTAAGTCAGGAGGGTTAAATCCAAAAAAATCAAAATGGTTTTTTGAAACGGTTGCAAAGCCCTTGCTAAATAACGAATAGTGCGTTTGTTCATTGGTGGCAGATGTAAATAACCACATTTTGTGAGATCTTTCATAAGGTCGTGCGAAATTATTGTTAAGCTGGAGCACTCCGTACAATACTCTTGTCTTAATGTATTATTTTCTCGTTGATCACGTGACCAAAAAAAATACGAGTTGGTTCAGTATTATAGGTGGATAGAATTATAGAATTTATGTACATATGAGGAACTTAAAAAATATATACTCCTACTTGGCAAGCAATTCTTGATATCAATTACAACTGAAAGCATCCAAAAAATCAGAATATTTGAAGTGTATACAGATGGATTGGAATAATTTTGATTATTGAATTATTTTATCTGCTAGATCACTATATGTTCTTTTTTAATGTTCTTTAGAGGATTTGATATAAAATCTAAGTGTGCTAATAGTAAATTTCTAATATGGTCCCTATATGATCAAATTCAACATCGACTGATTAGAGCACATGAGACTAGGTTACCTTTGAAATGACTACTTTTGAATTTATTAGATTTAGAGCACATGAGACTAGGTTACCTTTGAAATGACTACTTTTGAATTTATTTATTATTATTTTATTTTTTTGAAAGAAAGAGTTAAATGGGTGAACCATCTTTTGTACTCTCCGCTGTACCTTTAGGAATATAAGTGGAAAGGACATAAGATTGTTGTATTATTCATATACATTTTTGCTTGTTTTATTTAAGACAAAGGCATGTATATGTTGATTGATCAAATAATTTTTATACAGTAAGCAAACACTAATTCGATTGTCCAAACAAACATGTGCTTGAAACGTAAAATGTTTGGTGATAACAGATCATTAATGCGTAAGGAAATATGCAATGCGATTTTTTTGGTTTACTATAAAAAAGGGGAAAAATAGATGCTTCTACCTAGAGAAATTATCTATGAAGAATTCTGCTGTTACAACAGTTTGGACGAAGTAATCAAGAAATAGCAGCCAGAATTAGCCAACAGAAAAGGTGGCTGTATTTCATCATGACAATGCCTGGCTACACAACTTTTGTTAACCCGCTGAAAATTGATATCATTTCGCTGGGATGTTTTGATGCAGCCACAACGATACACGGACCTTAAATCGTCTGGCTACCATTTGTTTTGATCTCTGCAAAACTTTGTAGATGTAGATAGATCATAGAACACAGTCAGGAGTAGTCCTGTCGTACGAGCTACCCGAAAAAAGACAAAAAGTCAAAGATAATGTCAAATATTAAAATTGATTTAAAATAAAGAAAATTGTATTTCAAATATGTAATTTATTTCGCCGATTTATAATTTAAGTCTACTAATTTAGCTGTTATATTTGTTTTAAGAGGAACAGTAATGGAAACAAAATTCATGTTGAGGTTCAAATTTTTATTTAATTTTACCCATCATTTTATTTTACTCTCCATTTCAATTTGCTTCATAAATTAATAAATAGTGTATTCCCATAGTAACTAGTTCATTAAATTATTATTATTATTATTATTATTATTATTATTATTATTATTATTTTCATCTCTAAGTATTTATAACTAATAATCTTTCACATATTTTTTAATTATTATTTTTTAAACTCTTACAATCCTTGCTTTATATTAAAAGCTCACCAAACTATTTAATTAAAGTTTTTCTCATATTTTCTTTTTATTTTTCTACTTTTACTACTTTATGATAGTAAAAAAAAAATAATAATCTAACTTACCCTTTTTAGTAGAGGTTGTTTGTCTATAAGCATTAACTTTTACTTTTATGGCTGTTAGTTTTTTTTTTTTTCACACTTTCAAACAACTTTTCATTACTACTAGCATTTCATGGGCTTAGTATATATTTTTTAGAATTTCTCTGCATTTTATAATAAAAAATTTTTTGCAACTTTCGTTGGTTTACAAAAAAATTTACATGACCTTTTTTTTATAGGCAAAATTTTTCAACAAACTAAAGAAAGTCATTAAAGTTGTGTCTTAGTAGTTGCAATATATGCCAATGTCAGTAGGGCTATATTTACGAAGTCATGTCTACAAAAATCCTTAAAAATATATTTTAATGACTCCTTAAGCTAAGGCTTAAAGTTGCACTTAAATGCATGTGTTTGAAGGAGTAGAAAAATTGGATATTTTTTTCAGGCATGTGTGTGTGTTAGAGAAAGTTTCTAATTTAGTGTGAAAAAAAAAAAAAATTGTTTATACATCAATATATTTGTATATAAAAGACAAGGTGATGAAAATTTGTTTTTGGCCACTAATAACACTTGTCAGTGTTTAGGTAAATGTGTGTAGATATTTTAACTAAGAACTTAGTATTTTGCAAACATGTATTAACCTTTATGTTTACAACCAAAAATTTATACGTATTCTTACAACCAACATACCTGGGTATGTCATACATTTTGTATGCAATTTTTAACACTTTAATGTTTTCAAGTGTTTTTACAATAGAAAGAAAAACATGTGGTGTTTGATAATAATATTTTTCTGTAAGGAATTATATAATTTAAAATTTTTATTATCATTTGCTAAAAATATAACCGTATTTACCTAATATTGACTGAGTGAAGCTAAAAATATAAGGATTTTTAAAGAACATTTGAGTTTTTCCCACTTAAATAAAATCAGACTTTCTCATCATTCGAATTCATTACGGTTTTGTTTGTTCCTCGTGCATTCAAATTTCAAATTGGGTTTCCCATTAATTTATTGATCTTTGAAAAGTACCTGTAAATTTTATTCATGGAAATTATTCTTATATGATTTTACACTTTTTTAGTGTTTTTTTATGATAGAATTTTGAAGTTTTTAAATTTGTATGGTTATTTGCTAATTGTTATACAAACGTTTTTACCTTATTTTGACTGAGTGTTATTAAAAATACAAAAAGATCTAAAAGGGTACCCTTGAGTTTTTCCAATTCAAGTATAATCGGGTTATTCCTTCATTCGAAAGGTTTCATTTGTTCCATGTGCATTTAAAAACCTCTGTAATTCATTTATTGATCATTCATTCAAATTATTATTTTATGAAATTTTTTGAGGCTTTTACATTTTTATGATAATTTGCTAATTATTACCAGTGTTGCCAGTTTAGCCTTTTTAAGGCTAAATCTAGCCTTTTTATTTTGCTTTTAGCTTCAAAATGTTCGTTTTAGCTTCTAGCTTTTTTTCTAGCCTTTTTTGATTCTTAACATTTAGCTTTAAAAAGGCTAAAAATTTTCAAATTTTATTTAAAAAAAATCACAAATTTAAGCATTTTTGTGTATTAATTTGCACAAAAAATATAAATTTTTTATATTTAGCAAAATTTTCGCCTGCGGCGCTTCATTCTAGGAGAGAATTATAATTATTTTTTAAAAACTTTATTATCCATAGGAACTATTTATGTTAAATTTATAAATTCACTAATATATCTTCAAGAAATACCAAAAACTAATGAGAACTAACAAATAAATGTGATTTTTAATAAGACAATATATTAGCTTTTTTCTGGCTTTATTTTTTGGGTCATTTAGCCTTTTCTGACCTTTTTTAAAGTCCAATTTAGCTTCTTTTTTTCTCAAGTCCTGGCAACACTGATTATTACATAACCGTTTTCACCTAATCTTGAATGAATGATAATAAAATGCAAGCACCTAATCTTGAATGAATGATAATAAAATGCAAGCACAGGACTATAAAGGGTTTCTCATTAATTTGTAAACTAACTTTAAGTTTTTCCAATTCAAGTGAAATGGTACTTTTGAGATGCACCTGTTGTTGGTTTTTCTATCATTTGAAGCTAAAACAATGTTGATGACAAAGAAGAGTACATAAGTCGAATGCTGTTAGGAATACAGAAAGTGAGGATGAGCAGGAACATTTATCAATAGATTAAGATGCTAAAGATTGCGTGAGAAATATAGATGATTCAGATGCAAAGAAAATACAGTTACCAGAATATGATCCTACATATAACACTGATTCGGATGAAGAAATGGATGCATATGCAGGAAATTTAAAAAAATTTACAAATTATGCCACATTTTTACTCTAGAAATGGAATCGAAAGCATGTTGGAAGGCCCAGTAAGATTAAGAGATGAAGTTCGAGACATTAGTGGAAAAATGAAGAATAAAGTGAATTGTTTTATATGTTCTGGAAGAAGACCAACGCGAAAGGCATGTGGAAATGCCATAAACCAGTATGTGCTGAATATTCAGATATTACGGATTGTAAGGACTGCGCAGCCTAAAATAGATTTTTTTTTTTTAATTTATTATATGCTGATGTATCTATTATTTATAAAAAATTAAACAATAAATATTTTACTTTAATTCGATAAAATATTTCCATAAATTGCTCTGTACATACCCGGGTATGCTGGTTGTAAACGTAAGAGGTATCGCCACAAAAACGCTTATAACTTTGGCTATGAAAACTTTTTTTAACTTTTTTCTTCAGAATATTATAGCTAACAATATTGTTGATAAACATCTAAATTTTCAATTTAATATGACAACTAAAACTCCAAATATGCTAATTTAAAAATGAAAAACATACCCAGGTATGCGGTTGTCAACATAAGGGTTAAGTACATGTTGTATGTCATGGCAACATTTAGCAGATGTGTCTGGCTAAAAGTGATGAAGCAATTACCGTTATGATGTAAAGAGTTTTTTGTCAATGTGATAGGTAAATGGTACTTGCAGGCATATTACACATATGCAATATGTTCATGTGAATGTAGAAATATTTGAACATTAGGCTGCTATTTATTTGATGTTAGATGTGAGATAACAAATTAAACTGCCAGTAGTTCAATGGTTAAATATTTGTTTTGTATTATGTTTTTATATGATTTATTTTTTAATATGAAAGAAATTTAAAATTTATTAATTTATCATATGTTGCGTATACTTAATATTTAATTCATTTTGTTGAAGGATTTAAATACAAAATGGGAAATATCTTCATAACTACAGATCGATTTCTACCAAATTTTGACTGACTACAGAAAACAAAATATAATTTTAAATTATTGAAAAATCTTGGTTAATTTAGGGTGAGGTGATAGGGCTGCAACAGTTTCATATGAAAAAATGTTAAAAATATATTTATTTAATAATATTTGTTTAAACTTTGCTATTACTATAGCTTTGAATAAGCACGAGAAATCTAATAATTATTATTATTGACTATTAAATCCAAGAGATTGTCATCATTTTACTGAAATTTGTCTACAAAAATAGCTCTCCTCCTAATAACCATTTTTCTGTGGTTTATGTGCCACATTTATTTATTTTTTTGCCCTCTCTTTCTAAGCTTCTAACACCAACCACATGTTTCCTAGTATTTATATGTAACTAATGTCTATCTCATATATCATTTTCCTATGTATGCAAGTGTAAGCAAAATTTTATAAACAATTTTTGGAGAAAAAATACATTATATGTATGTAATCTCTAATATAAAATGTTGTATCATTTAATATATTTAACTAATGCCATAAAAGATAGTAAGTAGCTGTAGTAGTAGTTAGTTTATACCAAATTATGTCGCTAACCTTGTAGTTAACCGACAAACATTTTGGTTTTCTTTGTAGTTTTATTTTTTTGTCATCATATTAAGTTGTCACTCTAGTCTTAATCATTGACAACAACGACAATGACATTTGCTAATGAAGGCAAAGGTAGATACATAAAAAAAAATATAGTTTAGTAAGCAGTTTTATTTAGGTTTATATAATAATAAAATGAGAGAAAAAATTAAAATTAATAAAATAAAGATATGATATTCTTAAATTGTAATTTTGTATAGAAAATTTAATATATTGGATTAAAATTTTGGTTTAGCTTTGCGAGGTAAAACAAAAATGATTAGCAGTCGGCATGGTCAAATCATAAATATTTTATAATAATTTAAAAATTCCGATTTAAATGATTTTAAATAGATAACTCCTTAAGAAAACTAACAGTCTGTCATTTAATTAAGGTTAGCAATTATGAAGTGATAATGTGACAATGTTGAAATCACAACAATGGTAATATCTCTTTAGCTAATAGTTATAAATTATTAGAGTGTAGATAACTTAATTATAACCCATTTAATGAGTTTCAATTTATATCTATATGGTTTTATAACAAACTTGAAATAGTACCAGCACGATAAAAAAATAACCATTTTAAATATCTTTTAAAAAAAAAAGGGTTTTAAGAAATTGTCTAAAGCGATTTAGCGATGTCCGTCAGTCTGTCTGTCTGTCTAGCGGTTATTTATTTTCATTTTATCTTAATCAAATTTGATTTTCTTTTCTAAAAGGGAACAATTAAATTTGATTGAAAACATCATAAAAATATTTCACCGAAATATTTTTTTTAAACTTAAGTTAATATTATAATAATAAAAGTTTGTGAATATCGGCCCAAAATTAACTTTCACCTAAGAATTCCTATCGAAAATGATTTTGACGACTTTCCTCTGCCTAATCCAAGTTAAAAGATTTTAAGACCTTAGAATTTGATGGGATAATAATGGCTAAAATACTAAATCAGCAAACTAAAAAAAAAAACATCGCCGTTAATACGCTCTTTAATTGATATACAAAGCTAATTTCATTTGGAATTTGAATAGCAAATAATGAGTACAGTAAAAACTTTAAAAACTGCTACATAAAATAAAAATAAATCCTCGTATCTCTATTCTCTGATTTTGTTATTTTTGCAGCTTCTAAAAGAGAATACATGTTTGGTAAATAACAGTATCTTCGCTGCACAGTATTTCTAAAACAGGTTCCTTTGGGGGAGTTGACCATCTCAAGTATGTAAATATTTTAAAAATCACCAAAAATTAATTTATGATATGATCAGTGTTGCCAGTGGATATGTTTAAATATACCTACGGCTGATGAAAAAAATCCAATTTTTCCATACGCGTCCAAAAGAAATTTCCCTACAAAAAATCCCTGCACATTTTAAATACCAAAGTTAATAAAAAATTTGCTTAAAAATTAACATTATAGATTATATTCAAGCTAAACTCAAGTTCTAATCGATTTTCACGTCATTTGTTGAAAGACGACTTGAAATGACTCCTTATAAAGTAAGATTAATGAATTGAAAGTTCTAATAAAATATTTCCCGTTTAATGCTCTAAATATTTATATTAAAATATTTTAGCGTCGAACTACATTGATATTATTTTTTCGATTTATCTGGGACTTCTTTGATGAAAAAATAGAAAAGTATAGAACGCACATAGGGGCAAAAGTATACCAAACGTGGCATTAAATAAACAGCTGTATTTTGACATACATAAGTGATTGGTATCGTTGAAAAGATAATTTTCTTTAGATTTTAAATATGTTTTAGTAATGTAACCCACCTAACAATATTAACGCAAAAATAGTAACCATTCACACCAAATTTCATTTATTTACTTTGAAAATTGTGAGCTATAGGTCTAAAAATTTCAATTGTCCATTAAACATGGTTTAAAAATGAAATTCGCAAAAATTTTGAAAAAAATAGAATAGTAATTATACTATTTTGACAAATTGTCAATTTGACCATTTGACGACTGCATTTTTAAGCAACATTTTTTACACTTATTATTAACAAAATTTGCCATCATAAATAGTAAAAAATATTTATTTCTATAATAATGTCCAATGATATTTTTTGACTCAAATGTGTACCATATGAGAAAAGAAAAATTATTAATTTAAAAGTATGAAATTTTTTTTTTTTTCACTTTGGACTTCATTCACGAGCACGCACTAGCCTTGACGAGATATGCTGTGAACAAACATTGTGTAGAAAAATGTCATCTTTAAAGTTATATGGAAATTTTATACTAAAATTCATTTTTAAATTTTGGTTTCCTTATAGCTGCCCTTATGTAGATTGTATAAAACAAAAATTTTGCCTACCAGCGAAAAATTCTTTGGAGGGTTTATTATCAATTGCAGATATAATGATTCCGCCCCCAAAATACTGTTGCATAGTGTAATAAATAAATTAATAAACAGCACAATGTGTTGATACTAACAACTATGTATATCATTTTATGCAATTTAGGGGGGTTCAAAGAAGTTGGTTTATATGGGAGCTATGGTAAATTATGGACTGATTCTCATAAGACTTGATACTGTTGTTTCTACTAATAAGGAGTGAGATCGAAAAAATCTTAACACACATTTTGCCCCATAACTTTTTTCGGAATCAATATTCAAAATTTTTTTTGATCTAGTTATCATGGAAAAATACTTCAGTTATTATTTTTAATAACAACCATGTTAATTTGTCCTTATTTTCATCAAAATAAGTGACGAAAAAGATTTACGTCCTACAAGGTATTAAAAAATTTAAAAAAATCCAAATAGGTCTTACAAATAATTGGCCACAGAATTATATGTCGTCCGTAAAACCGTTTCAAATGTTATTAAACTATATCAGGAGAATTTGACCATTGATGTGAAACCTAGTTCGGTAAGAAAAAAGGACCACATGATATTGGGAAGGCCAGAAAATTGAAGGCATATTGAAAGGAACTCCAAACACATCTGGTAGAAAATCAGCTCAGTTTTCTCAGTGTTTCGACTATTTGGTGCGAAAATTTAAAGCTAATGGGAAAGTTGATAACATATAAAGTTCAAAAAACTCCAAACTGGAATTCTGCAAAAAAAAAAAAAAAAAAAAAAAATACAAGCCAAAAACAGGACTCGGAATTTAAAACCAAATTTCATACAAAAATACTCAAGCTGTATAATTGACGAAGAAATGTAGGTGCTGGCAGAATCTTCGCAGCTTGTGTCAAAAATTTTTATTGCTAATGCTCGAAGCAATGTTGGAGATAAGTTTAAGACCCAAAAGCAGCAAAAATTTCTTACAAAATTCATGGTAGGACAAGCTTTTTGCAGTTGCAGCATAAAAAAAGGTGTTCCAAAATACCGAAGATTTTAATAGAAGACGTGCACAGTGTTCCAAAAAAGTGACTGAAGCAAATATCAAATCTCCAAAGAAAGGGTTTTCAAAAATGGTCCACAATTTTATAATTAGTGGTTAGAACCATAAAAATTATATATTTCTGTGATCTGTGCTAAATTATCAAATGATTCAAAAAATAATGAAAACTCTAAGATCAACCGTTTCCAAGTTATTGAATATTATGTATGTTAAGAATTTTGCGATCTCACTCTTTATGAAACTTATTTGTGTTGAATATAAACTAATATTTGTATGAGATTTATGCACGTAAAAGTGATTTTCGGAAGAAAGGTATATGTGGGAGTTATGGCCAATTATGAACCGATATTTACGATATTTGGTATACGGATTTATAATAACACAGGACTGTGCCAAATTTCATTAAATTATTTACTATATTAAACGTATTTATTAGCGTTAATCCTTATTCTGGGAAGGCATTTGTATGGGGTTTGATGAAATTATGAACCGGTTTCAATAGACTTCTTCCTTGTTCCAAAATAAGTAATCGTGGCCGATTTTATCAAGATATTTTTAAAATTGCGACCTGTACTTTGTTCACAAAATTTGCATGGACAGACAGCCAGCCAGACGGACGGACATTATTAAATCGACTCAGAAAGTGATTTCGAGTCAAAAGGTATACTTTAAGGTAGGAATTTGATGATTTTTTTTCACAAAAATCAGCATAAATGCATAAAGCCAAACCACCCATTTTTTTCTTTAGTAATGATATCAAAATGAAGTATGGAACTTAGTTTGCTACAAAAACTAAAAATCATATAATATCTTCTTCCTTGGATATATTTAGCTTCGTGTTTTATATTGTATAAATAAAAGATCACAGAGACGATTTTACTAAATCTTTGAAGATAGCAAATTGAAATTTAAGTTTGTAATAGCTTCAATAATTATAATATTTTTTTAATATTTTTTTTATCAGACAATTATTTAATAAAATGTTTTCTTTATTTTAGCATAATTTGCATTAAAACTTTATTTTTTTTTTAATTAAATTTTCTTTTAAAAATTCTTAAATTTGTATAAATATAAATGTAAAAAAATAGTTTTAAAAATTAATTGCTGCCAACAAATAGTGCATAAATTTTTAATATAAGTAGCTACAATCGTAATTAATATTAAAAAAATAATGATATTTAATCAAGTAAAATCATTAAATTAATTACAATTAAATGTTTAAATGTACTGGAAAATAAAATAAGAGCAAAAAATAATAATTAAAAATTTTTATCAATTTGTCACATTTTTATCAAGATGTTAATGTTATTAGCTGCTGTGATTAAATTTCAATGTACAAGCATTAACATTAAAATAATAATGAATTAAACAGTGGATCAAAATAAAAATTGCACAAAAGTCGAAAAAATTATTTAATTTTCCAAAATTTTGTTAAAAAAATTTTAATTCTTTATAATTATAATTTTTAGAAATTGGTAATATTTTATTCTCCTTTCAATCATAAATTTTTCCTAGAAAACATATTTTATTTCCATTTATACAGTAATGAAATCTTTGCTTCAAACAAAACTAATAATACCACACCGTACAACAATTGTTTATTGCATTTCAACTTTACACATGTGTTGCAGTTCAAACACTAGTAGTAGATACAAACTCTGATACTTTTGTAAATAATATTTAATTTATTAACTTTACACAGTCCTTTACCACCCAATTTTCGTATTCAAACAGACTTTTTTAAATGCACTTAATTTTTTTACTTAATATATTTTTTTATTAATAATTATTCCTCTCACTCTATATATCTTGTCTCAAACCATTAAATTTGCAACAATAAATCAATGTCATTATATGACACTACACATATTCAGACTTTTTTTTTTTTTTTTTTGTAGCTTCTGAAAAATGAGTTGAAAAAAAATCTGCTGAAAAACATAACAAATTTTAACAAAGGAATAATTTTTTTTTTTTTTTTTTTAAATTGTAATAATTAATAGTGAAATTATAACTGGTTGGTTATCATATGGGCATGTGTTGTTGGTAAATGTTTACTATATGAGCGTGTGTTACATCCACATATTTAAGTATATGTTTGCCACGAAAGTCGTTTTTTATACTCGTTGCAACGGTTTAATGAGCAACCAACTGCAGTCATATTGCTGGTAATTATTTTAAAAGACAACTTAATTTTCATTTCAATTGAAATTTATTTAAAGCTATTTTTTCGGGCAATTTTTGTTTTTTTTAAAAGCAATTTTATATAATTTTGGAAATGGAGGGTTTAATTGGTTGTTAGGGAATTTTAATACAGAGGAACATATGCTTACTTGAAATTTTGCTATGTATTTATTTTTTTATAATCAATTTAAATATATTTAAATTTTAAGTTTTCATTATGTTTGTAATTGAGTCCATTGCACAGCGGGGCAGAAACGAAATTTTTTGGACATAAATCTGTAACTTCTGATCGGCTGGTTTGATTTGCATGGAATTTGGTATAGCCATACCAGAGGAGTGTACAATGCTAAGTTTGGAAGGGGAACCGAACAGACTTCTCAGGGGAAGCTCAAAGTTGGGTACCTCTGACATACAAATTTTTAAACGCTTGCCAAATTTTTGTTTCTCGTCCAATTTCAAATATTTTTATACATTATTGTAGGCACTGATAAGACTTACAAAACACATGCTTGCATGTCCTATTTATCTCTTTGGAAAAGGTTTTATAGTGAGCTGGCTTAGACATACGAGCTATCTTTAATCCAACATATAAATGGTGAATATTATCATATCTAAGTAATAATTGGAATTATCAGCACAATATTAAAGTTATAGCAACATTTTTTGTTTTAATTTAATATAGAGTTTTTAGTAAACAGATCAAATTTATGGTAAAAATCGATTTTTTATAGAAATCTGATTTTAAAGAATTTTTGGATTTTTAGTAAGATTTTGATTTTTTTAGTTTTTTATGATAAATTGAATTTTTGGTAATATTCTGAAAATTTAATAAATAAAAGAAAAAGTACAAAAAAGAATTTGTTTAAAAAGTATTTCTTTTCCCTGTTTAAAGTACGAAATTAGTTAATACTTATACACACTGTGTGGCTTTGTTCAGCTGAGAATTTTGTTAAAATAGAAAACATCAAAAAGAAAAATATAAAATTATTCTCATCCATATTAAATATACTGTGGGGTATAATTATTACAATGTATTGTTGTTAAATTTTTTTAATACTCATACGTATAGAGTTATAAGGTAATTTTCATTATAACACGATGCGTATGAGTATTAAATATTTTAGCAACTCTGTTGTAATGACTTGGGAAATATATTATAACTCTGTTGTGTTAAAATCTAAAGTTTTGATAACCAATTTAAATGAAATGTAGTCTATAGTAATTAAGATTTTATTTTCTATCCAAATATTTATATACTTTATAGAATTTTTGGATATTTAGTAAGATTTTGAATTTTAGTTTTTTATGATAAATTGAATTTTTGGTAATATTCTGAAAATTTAATAAATAAAAGAAAAAGTACAAAAAAGAATTTGTTTAAAAAGTGTTTCTTTTCCCTGCTTAAAGTACGGAATTAGTTAATAGTTATGCACATAGTGTGACTTTATTCAGCTGAAACTTTTGTTAAAACAGAAAGCATCAAAAAGAAAAAAAATAAAATTATTCTCATCCATATTAAATATACTGTGGGGTATAATTATTACAATATATTGTTGTTAAATTTGTTTAATACTCATACGTACAGAGTTATAAGGTAATTTTCATTATAACACGATGCGTATGAGTATTAAATATTTTAGCAACTCTGTTGTAATGACTTGGGAAATATATTATAACACTGTTGTGTTAAAATCTAAATTTTGATAACCAATTTAAATGAAATGTAATCTATAGTAAATAAGATTTTATTTTCTATCTAAATATTTATACACTTTATATTGAAAATCACTTTCAGTTGTTTTATATTTAGTGCTTTTTTTTAAGATAATAATTTTTATTAAAAAGTTTTATTTGCTATAATCACTTTAACAAAAAGTACTTTTAAATGTAGATCATCTAATTAGGTTATTAGATATTTTTAAGGTCATCTGGGGTTCTAACACACACAAAATTGCAAATAAATTATAATGAATTGATTTCAAACAAATCTCCTAAATCATCATTAATTTTCCAGCATTTGAATTAGAGTAATATAAATTACACTTTTGAAATAAGTCAGCTTGCAATTTTCATCTAACTTATGTGTCTCTCTCATTTTTTTTAGTTTATTTTTCAAAACTGCAATTTGTCATACATTTATTTTTACCTACAACATTATTGGCTGTGACTGACTGTTTGCTGAAGTGTAGTTGTATTTATAAATGATTGATTATATTGATATTTTTTTTCCACATAATTTTACCTTGACACTATCATATACATAAATATTTGTTGTTGCAGCTATTGCTTGATTTTCACTAGTAATTATGAGTACCGAACAGCCCTAAAGTATGCTTCATTAAAAGTTACAAATAATTATTTATTTATTTATTTGTGTATATATGTGTTATTGGTTTGGTAGCCATGATTTGTGATTAAAAATTGTAATAATTATATAAATGCCATAAAATTTTGTACCATTTATTAGTTAGATTATAGTAACAACATATATTGTTTGATACACGCTATACTTATTATGGAAATTAATGTTAAATTATAAATATGAAAATGAATATTGTCTCATAAATTTGTTATAAAATACAAAATGTTTTTGTATATTATTTTCTGTATGGCATCAAAACAAATAAAACAAATCAAATGCCAAAAATTAATTGAATTACTTTGATTTATCGTGCATAAATAATCATATTAATTTATACATATGTTTGTATGTACTTATGTATATGTATGTAGGTGTATATATATTAGAAATATGATTATTTAATATTGATAATGAGATACTCTATATAAAATACAAATTATATTGTATATAAAGCAATTAATTAGTAAAATCCTGTTACAGATAGTTGGCGCATGTAATAAAGAACTTGTAGAAAATTATATAAATGCCTAAAGGTCAATTGAAAATTTTGGCTAAAAGACTTTAAAAGGACTGGCATTGTCAAATAAGTTATTAGCAAAATTATATATTTTAATACTAGAAGTTGTAAAGCATAACATAAGAAATTTTACATTAAGATTAAAAAAATAAAAACAGCACATGAGGAAATTATTAGTAGTAAGCATTTAAAGTTTTCCAGAAATATTCCAAATAGAGTTAAAATTTCCATTAATTGTTAACTTGTCAATTAAAAAAATATATATATTTTTTTTAATTTTTAATCTAAAAAAAATTTTAAAAATTTTGTGTTTAAGAAAATGGAACAATATTTATTTTAAATTACTGCCAAAGATGTTGTTTTTTATTTAATATTTTTATATAAATTTAATTTTTATTAAAACCCATAATATTTGCCAAAAACATAAAGAAGACAAGGAAAAAATTAAAATTTTTTTACCTTGAAAATTTTTAAAAAACTAGCTGCTTAACATATTTGTAAAAAGTTATTATAAATTAATTATGAAGATATTCTCTATCATAAAATATTTATTTTTTTTTTTTTAATATTTTAAGCTGTATTTAAACCAAAGTTATTTGCAAAAAACTTGAAAAGTTCAGAGAAAAATGGCAAGATTTTTAAAAAATTTCTAATTGAACATTTTTTAAACATTTTGGGTTAAACATAATGGAAGAAAAGTTCATTTCGATTAATTCAGAATGCGTTTTCTATTAAAAAATATTATTAAAATATTTTAATCTTTATTAAAACCAAAGATATTTGGAAAAAAAACTGAAAAAGTTAGCAAGAAAAAATTTCAAGATTTTTGAAGAAATTTTTAACTTTGAAAATTTTGTAAAAATGTTGGGTTTAACATAATTGAAAGCGAGGTTTTTTCAATTAATTCTGAAGCTATTCGCTATTATCGAATATTTTTATAACATTATAAACTTTATTTGAACCAAAGTTATTTACAAAAAACAGAAAAATTTCGCAAATAAAGATTTTAAAAATCTCGCAAAATTTTTTTAAAATTTTATTTGAACATAATGGAAAAAGGGTTAATTTCCTTTAATTTTGAACGTATTCTCTATTTTTAAATATTTTTTAAATATTTAAATCTTTATTTAAACCAAAGTTATTTGTAAAATTCTGAAAAAGTTTAAAGAAAAATAGCGAGATTTTTAAAATATTTTTTAACTGTGAACACTTATTATATATTATTTTAAATTAATTTTGAAGGTATTCTCTATAACTAAATATTTTTGTTACATTTGAAACTTTATTTGGACCAAAGTTATTGGCAAAAAGCAGAAAAAGTTCACAAGAAAAATGGCAAAATTTTTTTACAAATTTTTAAATTTGAAAATGTTTTAAAAATGTTGGTTTTAATATAATTGAGAAAAAGTTCTATATATATTATATTATAAGATATTTTTATAATATTTTAATCTTTATACAAACTAAAGTTATTAGCAAAAAACTAAAAAAGTTCAGGAGAAAAATTGCGAGATTTTTGAAGAAATTTTTAGCTTTGAAAATTTTTTAAAAATTTTGGGTTAAACATAATTGAGAAAAAGTTATTTTCAATTAATTCTAAAATTATTCGCTATTACCAAATATTTTTAAAAAATTCCAGTATTTATTAAAACCAAAGTTATTTGCAAAAAATAAAAAGTTTAGAAAAAAAATGGAGAAATTTTTAAACAAATTTTAAACTTTGAAAATTTTTGTAAAATTTTGTGTTAAAAATAATTGAACAGAATTTCTTTTAAATTAATTTTGAAGGGATATTTTGTACTGTATTTTTAATAAAAGTTAAATTTTTATTAAAACTAAAGTTATTTACAAAAAATAAAAGTGAAAAAATCAAGAAAAAAATTGCGAAATTTTTAAACAAATTATTAATTTTGAAAATTTATTATTAATTTAAAAATTAAGATTATTAAGCAAAATTTGCTTCACAGTAATTTTAAAAGTATGAGAAATTATGTGTTTTTAAATAAATTTATATTATATTTCAGTAAAACTCAAGTAATTTGCCAAAAATATATAATAAAACTCGAGGAAATATGTGGAGTTTTCAAACAAAATATTGATTTTGAAAAATTTTTAAAAATGTTTTTTAAAGAAAATTAAACTGAAATTATTTTAATGGTGTTTTTTTATCACCAGATATTTTTATAAAAATTTTATTTTTATTAAAATCAAAAATATTAATAAAAAAAACCTAAAAAAGTCAAAGAAAAAATTACAAGATTTTAAACAAATTATAATTTGTTTAATAATTATTAACTTTGAAAATTTGTTATTAATTTGAAAATTAAGATAATTAAATAAAATGTCTTTTATAATAATTCTGAATGTATAATCAATCAATTATTAAGTATTTTTAACCCTAGGAAGACTGGTAACGTTATGAGCGCTAAGTTATCCTCTTGGTCTGGCCAGACCACAGAACGGTTATAGGTAAAATGTTGGCTCTATGAACAATTTATAGTAGTACTCTTGTCTTGATTTTGTGGATAATAGTTAATATAAGTTATATTAACTACTAGACTAGACATCATTCCCTCTTCATCCTCTTCATTTTTAGTTACTATATGGAGCTAAAATCTGGAAAGTCCATTTTATGACATTTAATAATATCCAAACCAAATTTTTTTTGCATCAAAAAATAATTTTTGAAGGAATTGCTAATTTTTCTGTAACTTAATTTTCGTTCATGAATGACGAACATTTACTCACAAATTTGGGTAAATTCAGTTTTATTCAGACATTTTATACTTTCAACAATATATTATGATATTATTTTGAATGATTGTACGTAGATGAATAAAAATAAACATTTTTATAAAGAGAAAACACGTTGTGGTCTATCCAGATCAAGATGTCAACTTAGCGTACTTTTTCTTTAAACCCAAAATTTTCCTAGTTATCGTACTCCAATCGACTCAAAATTGATTTCATTCGATTCAGTAGATATCAGTAATAGATATCATGTTCATCCTTTCTTGATTTTTTACTTAAAATTCAAGATATTGAACTCAAAATTCAAATTTGGTCTGACCAGACCAAGATAGTAATCCTAGGGTTAAATAAATTTATATTTGAGTAAAACTCAAGTAAATTGAAAAAAGTCAGAGAAATATGTGGTTTTTTCAAATAAAGTAATGACTTTAAATAACTCTTAAGAAATTTTGTTTAAAGATATCTCAACAGAAATTAATTTTAAATACGTCTACTGATGTTTCCTATCTCCAGATATTTTTATAGAAAATACATTTTTATTACAATCAAAGTTATTTATAAACGAGAGAAAAAGATATAGTCGGTCAAGCCCGACCATATGATACCCTACACCATTGTGTACATTATAATTCGGGGAGGGTTCTTGACTTAGAGTCAGATGTGGACCGATACTCATAAGTGTAAAATAAAACATACGAATACAGAATATTACGTTGATGCTGACATTTATATGAATTTATTCACTTTTGGGTGATTCCCGAAAGAGGGCCTTATATGGGAGCTATGGTAAATTTTGGACCGATCTTTGTAAAATTTGGCACTATAATTTATGTTCTTATAAAACTTATTTGTGTCGAATATTAACTTGATACTAACATTTAAATGGGATTTATGCCCGTTAAAGTGATTTTCTGAAAAGGGGTTTATATGGGAGCTATGGTTAATTATGGACCGATCCTTTTAAAAATCGGCACACTTATTTAGACTTATATAAAACTTATATGTTCCAAATTTCATTAAAATATTGCTATATTTAAGGGATTTATGATCGTTAAACCCTTTTCCGGGAGGACATTTGTATGGGGGCTAGGTGAAATAATGGACCGATCATAACCAATTTCAATAGGCTTCGTCCCTGAACTAAAAGAAACCTGTGTACCGAATTTCAATAATTTTGATTCAAAATTGTGACCTGTAGTTTGATTACAAGGTTTACATGGACGGACAGACGGTCAGACGGACGGACGGACATCGTTAAATCGACTCAGAAAATGATTCTAAGCCGGTTAGTATAAATTAAGTTGGATCTTAGACCAGTATTTTTGGGTGTTACAAACATCAGCACAAACGCATAATACCCTCCCCACCTATGGTGGTGTAGGGTATAAAAACGTAAAAATTATAAAAAAATAAATCTAAATTTTTAACAAATTATTATTTTGAATCTTTATCATTAATTTCAAAATTAAGATAATCAAACGAAACATCATTTATAATAATCCTAAAGGTATATCAAGTATTTTAAAATATTTTTTATTTTGGTAAAACTCCAATAAATTGCAAATAATCGTAAAAAAATTCATAAAATATGTGAAGTCTTCAAGCAAAATAATTATTGGATTTCAAAATTTCTTTAATTTCTTTTTAAATATAATTGAACACATTATAAGAAATTGTTGTAAAAAATTAATTTTTATTAAAATCAAAGTTTTTTATAAAAAAAAACTACAAATTTAAAAGAAAAAATTGCAAGATTTTTAAACAAACTATTAACTTTTTTAATATTTTTTTTTTCAAATTTCTTAATTTAAAATATACAAATTAAATTTCCTTTGAATTACTTCCCAAAGTATAATCCTTCATGGGAATTATTTGATTATTTTAAATCACCAATTAAATATTTTTACAATTCTTTTTGTAAATTTTCGTTACCCTACGAACACTTAAATATTTTTTTGTTATTTTGTAATTTTTTTTTTATTATTATTTTAATATTAAAATAAATACTTAATTTTTATAAATATTTCTTATTTATAAAATTTTCATGCATTTTTTTTTTTATATTTTTTAAACGTGTTTTTATTTTAGTTTTTTTTTTTTTTAACACTTTGTTTTAAATATTTTTTTATTTATTTAAATCACATTATGACATGTACCCAGCAATTAATAGAGAAAAATCATAAAAAACAATATAGACATTTATTTTATATAGTATTTTATTTTTTTTTTTTTTTTGTATATATAGAAAAACATTATTTGCGACACTTAGTTAAGAACAAATTTAATAATAAAAATGAAAATGTGTTGATTAATATAAAATTAATAAATTTATAATAAAAAAAAGTAATAACAAAAAATTAAAATAAAAAAAAGGATAAAATTGTCGATTTTTTTAATTTTTAGCCTTTTTTATACCCTCAACCAAAATATTTTTTTAAACTGTATAAATATTATTCTAAATAACAACTATAAAATATTTTTGTTGGGATTTACATTTTGTTGATATGTGTACCCTAATTGTCAATGAATTATGTACACTAAGGGAAAATGTCCATCATGGTTATGCTCATACTGTTATTAGTCTATATTGATCTTTTGCTACCGTTCGTTAACAAATTTAACAGAAATAATAATGCATTTTTATAATTTTATACCGAAATGGATTCTACTTGATATCAATTAAATATAGATTTTCGTTAATATTTGAACATGAAGTGTTGAATTTTTTACACATACGGGTAAGATTCACTATTGATACTGAAATATACCTATTGTTGCTCTTAGTCAATTGTAATACTTGAAAGTAGATAAATATTTCCGTTACTATAAAATTTTAATACTCAATTGCTAAATTAAATGAGAATTGGTTTATAATTTACCATAGCTCCCATAAAAACCCACTTCTGGGAATTCCCTAAAGTGAATAATTCATATAGACATTAACATCAAAGCATTATTTTGTATTTGTATATTTTATTTTAGATTTAGTAAAAGTGTTGGTCTACAATTGGCCACAGGTCTAATATAAGTCACAATAATGTAGGGTATTATATGATCGATCTAGACCGACTATATCTTTCTTTCTCGTTTTTGAATTTTTTTTATTTTATTCTTTAAATTAATTAAAAAAAAATATTGTTTTTAAATTTGTAAGGGCTTATATTAAAAAAGAGCTACGAGGGCGGATAAATATTTTCGTGACTTTTCGAACTTCCCTTGTAGTTAGATGAAATGCAACACTGTTCCCATCAAGTACCACCTGTTAATAGACTACTGTCAAATTTTGAGCAAGTGTCGTCATTTACTTTGCGTCTAACAGCTGTTCAAAACATACAACCTCGTGTATTTTTCTAAAAATGGAAAAAAGAGAATTTCGAGTGCTCATTAAACATTACTTTTTGCGAAAAAAACCATCAATCAAACCAAGGAAAAGCTTGATAAATACTATGGGGACTCTGCACCATCAATTTCAATGGTAAAAAAGTGGTTTACTGACTTTCGTTGTGGTCGCACAAGTACAAATAACGCTGAACGTTCTAGACGGCCAATTGAGGCCAGTACACCCGAAAATGTCGAAAAGAGCCGACCGAAGAGTAAAAGTGCGTGAGATTGTTGATGCCATAGGCATTTCATATGGCAGTGTGGTTTCAATATTAAATGATCAGCTGGGTTTAAAAAAGTTGTCTGCAAGATGAGTGCCGCGTTTACTCTTAATCGACCATAAACGTAAACGTGTGACAACTTCAAAGGATTGTTTGGAATTGTTTAACCGCAATCCGAATGAGTTTTTGCGGCGTTTTGTAACTGTGGATGAAACATGGATCCATTACTGTACTAAACAATGGGTTTCTCCAGGTGAACCTGCTCCGAAGAAGGCCAAGGTAAGTTTGTCGGCCAATAAAGTTATGCCAACAGTTTTTTGGGATGCACGCGGTATAATCCACATCGATTACCTTCAAAAGGGAAAAACAATAAATGGCGAATATTATGCCAAGTTATTAGATCGATTTAATGAGGATTTAAAAAGAAAACGACCCCATATGGCCAAGAAAAAAGTTCTTTTTCATCAAGATAATACGCGGGTGCACACGTGTGCAGTCTCAATGGCAAAACTCTATGAATTGGACTACGAATTGGTACCTCATCCGCCATATTCTCCGGATTTAGCCCCTAGTGACTAATTTCTATTTCCAAACCTAAAGAAATGGCTCGGTGGAAAGAGATTAAGCTCCAACAATGAAATTATTGACCAAACAAATGCCTATTTTAAGGACATCGAAAAATCCTATTTTTTGGAAGGGATACAAAAACTGGAGAAACGTTGGGCTAAGTGTATTGAATTAAAAAGAGATTATGTTGGAAAATAAATTTTTTGTTTTGCAAAAAACACAGTGTTTCATTCTAAAAGTTAGGGACTTATTGATCCGTCTTTGTATCTGAAAAATCCCAATAGTTCAGGAGAGTATAAAAATTTTTCTTATAGTAATTTTTCAATATTTTGCAATCCGGTCTTCTGCGATTTATTAGTAATATGTCTGCTAAACCTCACACATAAAAATAATTTTTTAAGTCCATTGTTAGCGAATTTATGATAGAATTCCTTTTTTTCTTAATATTTTTTCTATGTTTGTTATAAAATGTTCAGATAGCCCTTTTTATACCCACCATCAAAAAGCTGGGGGGTATATTGATTTTGTCATTCCGTGTATAACATGTCGAAGGAATCATCTAAGACCCCACAAAGTATATATTTTCTGGGTCCTGGTTAGATTCTGAGTCGATCTAGCTATGTCCGTCTGTCCGTTTGTTGAAAGCAGGATAGGGCTCGAACGGGCAACGTAGGGAAACGAAATTTAGCACAAATGGGCAAAATCGGTGAATAAACAAAAAAGTTGTGGGCTAAAAACTAGAAACACAGGGTATCCGTTTCATACTTTTCTGCTGATATTTCTTCAACAAAAGCATATACGACAACGAAATTTTGTATGTATAGTTCGGGGATCGATATAAACTCGGAAACCAAAAATGGGCGTGGTCCGCCCACTTAACCGCCCACCTCCCATATAAGGTGAAAATCAACGAAATTGTGTTAAAATAGTTCAAGGAACAATGTAAACTCGGAAACAAAAAATGGGCGTGGTCCGCCCACTTTTTGCCCACTTTACCGCCCCCTCCCATATAACGTAAAATTTTAAAAAGTTGATGGTGGGTATATAGATTCGGCCGGGCCGAATATAATTCGCGCTTGTTGTTTACTAAATAGGATACAAATGATACAATTTTTTTTTTGTGCAATTGAAGTTGGGAACATTTTGACTTTTTCAGTTTACTGGAAAAAAAATGCGTTTTTACAGAAATCCGCAAAATTAAAATCTAAAGGTACGGCAAATTTATTAGAGGTATCGACCTAATTCTTTTTCAGTTTTAATCCCTTTGCCATTGCCCATAAAAAGCATAGTTTTTTTTCTATTTTTATACCCTACACCACAATAGGTAGAGAGGTTATTATGCTTTTGTGCTGATTTTTATTACAGCCAAAAATATTGGTATATATCTTAGTTTACAAAAATCGTCTTAGAGTCACGTTCTGAGTCGATTTAATGATGTCCGTCCGTCTGTTCATCCATGCAAACTTATAATAAAACTACAGGTCGCAATTTTTAACATAAATTAAGGGGTTTAATGATGATAAATCCCTTAAATATAGCAACATTTTAATGAAATTTGGCACATATTAGTTTAAATCTGTGGGTCAAATTTTATGATGATCGGTCCATAATTGACTGTAGCTCCTATTTAAACTTCTATTCAGAAAATCTCTTTAGCGGACATTAATCCCATTAAAATGTTAGTATCAAGTTATATTAGAGTCAAATAAGTTTTATATGAATACAAAGTATAGTGCCAAACTTTACGAAGACCGGTCAATAATTCCACCTATCCCCATAAAAGGCCCACTTTCGGAAATCATTCAAAAGTGAAGTTTCATACAGTTATATAGGCATATAAGTACCATATGGTTTCTGACCCTTCAATTTCTTCTTAATTTCATTTTGAATTGTTATTTTGTATAACGAAATGATTCTTTTAGCCTCAGATTCTAAAATGTTGCTTTTCAAGAAAAATACATTCATTTTACTTAATTTTCCTTATCTGTAGTCAAGAAATCTTTCTGGATTGAGGTCGAAGACTTTCTGATAATTTGGCCGGATTCATGCCTTTTTTTCAAACGTTTTAATATAATTAATTTAATATTAAAACTGAATACATTTTAAGCATATGCCTCCTGTTTTGTATCAAAAAGTTCAAAAATTGAAAGCCAAATTATAGAAATTAAGTAAAGCATCACTATTTTTGACCATCACAACACTCTTGGCCCCAACTTGAAATACACATATTTCAAAAACTTATTTTGTTTATTAAATTAATGAATATAAAACAACAAACACCTGGACACCAGGAAAGTAGCTCATAATGCACCTAGAAAACAATAATTATGAAGTAAATAGCTAAAGTAAAAAACGGCACTTTATTTTGTACGATTACGCTCCATTTTGAATTTTGCAATAGCTGAAACGGCGTAAAATTTCTAGTAAAAAGGCAAAATTTTAAAATTTTTTAAAATTTGGTTTCACGAATTTTGCACAAGTTTATAGTCTACATTAGAGGAATTGGACACTTATGCTAAAATCCGCGATTACAGTAATCGAAAGAAATAAGAAAACTTTGTTAGCTTTAAACCCTTTTTTACATTTTTAAACTTTGAGTCGGCACCACATGGAACCATTTTAAAATTTTGTTTTGTTACACCACCAAGTATTGTTAACATAATTGCACCAAAAATTATTTAAAAAAGTCAGAAGTTAAAAAAATATTTGAGGTTGAAGGAGTTTACCCATATACTGATAACTAGAAAAAAAGTTTTGGTTCTAACCTATCATTATTCTTTTTAGACATGTTTATATTTTTTTAATTTTATGAACATAATTTTTGCAAAAAAATATTCAAAATATTTGTTAAAAGTGTGTATGTTATATGGCATACCAATTGCATGCAGCACTTTAACTTAATAGAAATTATGGTAACTTCTTATTACTAATTCTGAACACTACAGAAATATCGATTTACACTTACGCTCATAGATCAATTGAAGTCAAGCTAGGCATTCGCAGATTCACTTAACGTATACTACATCTATTACAATCCAAAATTGTATCTATTATCATTGCTGACAAAAGAATTAATACATAATTGTAATTCGAGTGAAGGTATAAAAAGGCCCAAAAAATTTTACGTGAGGTATTTAATGTAAATACAAATAACACTGGTCAACAAAATTTTTTTTCGAGCTCCTTCAAAAAAAAAATATATATATATATGTAGACTAGATGAAATTCCGCATGCTAAACTCGAATCTACTTTCAGTTTTTTTTTCCATCAGGTCGGTTTTCTTTTTTTTTTATATGAGTGTCTAATATTGTGCCCTAAATTCACTATTTCACTATTACTTGCGAACGGTATACACGATTTATATAAATGATACATCAAGATATGCGGAATAAAATTAGCTTTTAATCACTCTACTATCAAATTTTTATCAGCTCAATAGTTTAGGAGATATTTCGAAAAAAGTGTCGAAAAAAATTCATGCAAAATTCAAGATTTCTTTTTTTTACCAGAACTTTTTTTAAAAGTGAAAACATTAAAGATATTTAAATTTATCATCTTTATCTCAAAGCTGGCGAAATAACGAGTAAATAAAGCTACGTATTATAAAAATTAATGTACAAATCTTGATTGGATTCACAGTTAAGTTAGGATACCCATGCATACCTACAGCTAAGTGGAAATACATTAGTGGGCAAAAAAAAAAAATTAATAAAAAATTTCGTCTTAAAAAAAAAATGTGTGTGGATTGGATGGAATTCTAGGAGCTAAATAAGAATCAGCTTTTACTTTTTTTCTATCACACATTGATTTTTTTTATGGGCATGACTACTATGACCCCGTCTTTAGGCAGTCACACTTGTATAACTTGAGAACGGTTTGTCCAATTAAGATAAATTTAACTTTAATATAAAGCGACCTAAATTGTCTTTATATAAATTTATATAATTTTTTGTCCAGTTAATATTTTCGTAGTTATTCGGTAATTAATACTGAAAATATTAAAATTTATTTTTTTTGAAAAAAGGTTAAAAAGTTTGATTCATAACTCTGAAATTCTTGAGCGAATGAAAAATATTGATAACAAACCTTATGTATCATTTATCAAAATCGTGTAAAGGGTTCTTGAGTTGGCCTATGTTTGACAAACCATTCTCGAAATTTATAGTGTGACCGCTGAATAAGCTGATGATATTTGTCATGCACATTAAAAAAATCAGTGCGCGATAGAAAAAAAGTTAATGCAGATTCTTATTTAACTCGTCAACATCCATCTAGTCCACTTATTTTTGTTTCAAGAAAAAATTTTTTTTGGCCACCACTATATTTCTACTCAATTGTACGTAACATGGGTATTTTTACTTAACTGTGAATAAAATTTAGATTTCTGCATCAATTTTGAAGATTTATGCCTTATTTTATTCGCAGCATTACCAGCTTTAAGATAAAGATGATAAACTGTAACATTTTAGATGTTTTCATTTATTAAAAGAAATTTTAGTAACAAAAAAATCTAAAATTTTGCATGAAAATGATTTTTTTGGACACTTATTTCAAAATAACTTCGAAACTATGGAGCACATAAAAAAATTAAGTTTGGGGAATTTGAAGATATTTTTAGTCCGCATCTTTTGGTGTATCACTTTAATCAATCGTACACACCGTTCTTGAGTTATGAGGAAATATACTACAGTAATGGCCTTACTATGGGCGAAATATTAGACACGCCCATAAAAAAAATCAAGACCTGATGGAAAAAAACTGAAAATAGATTCGTGTTTAGTACATCAAAATACATCAAGTAAAACTATTCGTCTATGGGGGAGGATTTTTTTTGTCGACCAGTGTAATTAATTAAAAAAATAAAAATATAAAATGTAAAAATATAAAAAAAATCTTATTTTTTTTTTTTAAATTCATGTAACATTTAAAATATACAAAAATAAAAAATTTTAAAAATTAAAATATCTTTAAAATTGTACAACATTTAATCACACAATTTCTATACACTCACACATACACACATTAAATGTAGTTGTTTATTAAGAGAAAGTTTTTCTCGTTCGAAAAAAAAAAAAACATTTAATTATTATGCAATTTTACACCTTGAATTTGCTGTGTATTTTTAAAATCATTTATTTATTTTGAAACCATATATGAAAACAAACACCAACAATTATTGTTAATATATTTAATTTTTTTATGTAAAATTTTTTAAAGCAGCTTTTGTTGTATTTATAGCAAGGCAAAAGTATGGAGACTATAACAGTGATAATTTTTAACAATTTTTAAATATTATTTTTGTTAAAATTAAAAAAAAAAAAAAATAACAAGATAAACACACACATTTTTAACTGACTAAAAAATCTGATATAAATTTACATAGAACATGTATGAAATGTTTTTATTATTTTATTTATTTTTTAAAACTTTTTTTTAAAGAAATAAAATTTGTATTTAATAATTGTTTACTAACTTGTTGGAGAAGCAACAATTTTATGTTTATTCTTTAATTTTTTTATTTGTTATTTATTTAATAAAATTATTTAATTTTTTTAATAGTTTTTGTAGTTATTTATTATTTTATGTTTGTTGTATTTTATATGAAAAAATTTGTTTAATGTGATACAAACAAGTAAAAATCAAAATGTTTTAGCAAATTATATGTTCAAGTTTTTATTTGATATTTAAATAAGTCATTATATATATTTATTATAAATATTATATAGAAATTAATTTAAATTTAAATGTAATTTATATTGTGCTTTATTTATCTAGAAAGAAAAACAGACCATGGTTAATTTGATTTACAGGAAATTTTATGCAAAATAAATTGTTATCGCTTGAAAATAATCTTTCATTAGAAATAATTCAATATAGATTTTAGTTTAGTTTTTTTTTTTTTTTTTTTTGTAATAAAATTAATGGATAATCTTAACATTTTTAATTAAACTGATTATTTAAAAATTTAAAAAATAATTTAAGCTAAATTTCTATAGCTAATTTTTATAATATTTCTTTCATAATTGCTTTCAATATTTTCATCAAATGCCCTCATAAATCCTAATCATTTTGAATATATTTCAACAACTAAATTTATTAAAATATTTATTTCTCTATAAGGCTTATTGTAGCCTGTCATTTTTTAGTTCTCCTTTTTAAATATTCAAAAAAATGTTGACCACCAATTTTGTTGTCTTCATGTTTGTTTTTAAGCTTTTTAATGGTTGTTATATATTTTATTTGTTATTTTCGCGTTTTGTCATATTTTTTGGGTTTAAGCCACATTATTTGGCCAAACGATAGAAATTCATATAACCGTAAAAAAAGGTGGTGTGCCAAAATAAGATTTACGATATTTACTTATTCAAGTGAAAAGGATACAAAAAAAAAAAAAAATAGTACAACAGAGAGAGTGAAACAAACAACCTGAAAAAAATACTAGCACAAAATACTAAACAAAATAAATAATAAAATCTGACACAAATTGATAAAAAAAAAAGAAAAAAACAGAAACAGGAATTTTGTTTTTGGTTTTTTTAGCCGCCAATACAGGTTTGGATTATTAAAAACTGGTGGCAGGTGTTTATATTAAAAAAATAAAAATTGGAGAGATAGAGTTATAAATAATGGATAAATATAAAAATAAACTGACAAACAATTTTATGAGAAAATATTTAGCTGAGATTGTTAAAGTTGAATGAAAACGAATTTGATAGGTAGTACGAGTATTAGTTGAAGTGGAGAGTTTTAAAAATAATTTAAAAATATTTCATTTATGTCAATTAAATTAAACACAACATGTATTGCGCTTGAGGTTTATTTTAATAATTGCAATGTCTAAAAGTATTACTCCACGACCCACTTTAGAGTTTAAAATCATTGTCCAAATCGACTTTACAATGTCTGTCCTTCTGTCCGTTCATGTAAATTTTGTTAGGTAAATCTTATGTGTTTAAAGAAAATATAACAGATAATTTTCGAAATAATTCCTGTAGCCGTTAATATTCAATATCTGTATTGATCGCAATATCTTCTAAAGATAAATCCGATTTAACAATAGGTAAAATTTTAAATATCAGTTCGTTTGCCAGATTGTAGAGGGCAATCGAAAAAAAAAAAAAAAAAAAAAAATACAATATAAATTTTAAATTTCTATTTTGAAGTAATTAAAAAGATAATGTCCACTAAGTACTAAGGAATTAGATTTCAGAGTAATAAAAACCCTAGTAAAAGGCTTGTTTAAACTAAATTTAGAAAAAGATAATAACACAAGAATGAATTCCAGTCCAAACAGAAGTCATCAATCTCCTAAGAGGTATGCCAAACATGTTTGGGCACGTAAGGTTTATAATTTTAATATTGTGCAAATAATCGCGATCGTTACTTTGAATAAATTCACAATTTATTTGTTGGGGGAAGCTAGTTTCTATGAGCATTTCGTCGGTTGCTTAAGCCAGCTCATCAGAATACCTTTCCCAATTTCTTTAGAAAAACTAAAGATATAATTGACAGTAAACTTTATAAACTCAATGAGAATTAGAAGTTCTATACTAAAAAATATTAAAGCTTAAACAAAACCCAACAAACAAACCATGATTTTATCCTTTCTTACTTTCCTTTTTACATTGGTTGGTTTTTTGGGTAAGGAGTAAACAAAAAAAAAATATACTGAGTATAATATTTTTAATTCACAGAGTTTTTTTTAAACTCCCAGCAAAAACTTTACTTACCCGGTAGGCCAATATATTACATTGCTTAAAGACGGTAACTACTTATAATCCGGGTGAAAAACTCATTACATTTATATGGCGATGTCCACGAATTCATGGGTCCCCATTATTAAAGTACTTATTTTAAACAATCAAATAAGTAGTCAAATGCTACAAAACTACAAATATTTCAAAACTACAAAATTGCTTAAAAAAACAAAAAGTTGGCTTAACTGAGATTTGAACCTAGGCAAAAACATTCATTCATGTTTCAAAGACTACTGTCTTACTCACTACACCATGTATACGTTAAAATTTGTGTGTGTTATTAATAATTTTAACATACCAATAGAAATTCGAATAATTTTCTAAACAAATTTATGGGTTTAGTTTGGTGTTGAACCGACAACCTTCTGAATGCTACGCTGTAACTAGTTATTCCACTACTCGAAGAAATGAGAAAAATAATGACAACTCATTACCAGGTAATGAGTCTAGTAAGTAGTAGTCATTATTAAAAGCCAAACAATTTTTGCTGTGCTGCTTAGAATTGGTCAGTTAGAACGGAATTGAGTCAAAGTCAAAAGTGAGTTTAAAAGGCAGCAGTGTTCAATTACATTTAACTTTTATATAAAATTAAATTTTTGTTATAAAATATGTATTATATAATAATCAAACTATAGATAATTGGGTTGTTCACGATAGGCTGGTTATCAGTTTATGTGATTATATAGTAATATTAAAAACAACAAAATTCATTACTTGTTAAAATTTTTATTAATTTTCAACACTACAAATAATCATATAATGACATAATCTATAAATAATGGTACGAGTTGGGAAAAGTTGGTTATTTTTTGTAATGAGTTTTTCCGTTTTTATATAACCACATAATCACATAACTATCGTGAACAAACTTAGTATTTTTAAAAATATTGTGTAAGTACTTTGACTCTCAAAAGTCACTTAAATATAATAACCGTTTTACGAAATAGAACAAAAATATTTTGTATACACAGAAAAAAATATTTCAATTAATTTTTTAATAAAATTATTAATTAACTTTATATTGGAATTTAATTATATGATTTATTAATATAATTAATTTTCTAATTGGTTCAGTTTTGTTTTTTAATTAATTGACAGCTGTTAATAAAATATAAAGAAAAATTAAATATTTGTCTATAAAAGTACAGAAATAAAATAAATTTAAGTAAATTTTCAAAAGTTTTCAGCTCAATTTCCATTTTATATCAATTATTCTAGTTATTAATATTATCATTTTGATGATTGGAGCAAAATTAATTAAAAATTAATTAATATTACAAATTTCGTAATTGATGTGCATTTTTACTTTTTTCTGTGTAGTCGTAAAATAAAGTTTATTCCTGAATGACTTGAACATACTCTATCAGCTCCGGCGTTTAGATCAATAAATATTCAATGATCTTTGAATCCCCTCCTACTAATATAAGAAGGCATTAAAAAAGGGCATAACTCCCATAAATGTCATCAATATAAAGGAGGACTTATTACTGTAATCACCCAGCAAAAAACTATGAAGTTCTTCCAAAAAAGAACATTTTCACCACTTCAAAAGTGGAACAAAGTGCATATTTTAAACTTTTTAAAAGTTCTTAATAAATACTTCCAAAAAAGTGAAAATAAATGAATTTTTAGCGGAAAAAAATGGTAATAATTTCTAACAAAAATTAAATTTTAAAAATTTTAAAGCATTTTTCTTATAATTTAATAGGGCAAAAACAGAATTTCTATTAAAATTGTATAAACATAGCTTTTAGAGAAGTGCATCAAAAGCAGCGAACAAGAAGTATAAAAAAACAACATCCTACCAATGACAACTATGGGTTAAAAAAAAGAACTTCTGCAGCTCCTTTTCACCACTAAGTGCTTCCTTCTAATGACAACACAATGTTAAAATCATGACTTTTTCAGTTATTTTTATGCTGGGCATTTAAACAAACGGCAATACTTTTGTCAAGAAAAATTTCTCTTAAACAGGAAGCTGGATACATAACGATAATGAGTATTTCATTATACAAGGAATCCTAGAATTACTCTTGTTTTTCAATAACATTCTTTGGGACAAATTCTAAACCAAGGGGTCTGCAGAGAACGGATATTATCATAGTTAGAGGAGGCTTTTATATCGAGGCACTGGTATAAGGTTATAACTAAGACTTTCTGATGGATGTAGTATATGAAAAAAGAAAAATCTGCTATGATGGTGATTAGAAATTGGTTAATAGGATTTTCAGACATAACATTTTAATTAAAGTATTTTTAGACTCGAATTTAGTCCATAAATATATAGTATCCTTAGCTGAGATTGAAGGTGAAGTTATTTTAAAAAAATATAATATATTTTGAATCATAGAAGAAACTTAAATTTTTCAACCACGGGTTCTGTAGCAGAATTGGCCGCTATGAGGAGATTAAGAAATTATTAGTTTTAGTATTTAAAAGGTTAAGTACTTTCCATGAATACCTGGGATCCTTAGCTGGAATAACAAGATATAAGTAAATTAAATTATGGGTATACTGTATTGTACAATGATATAGATCAGTTGTAAAGAGTCTCACTTTTTAAATGTTAAAAAAATATTAAAACTTCTAGAATCATTAGGCTCTATTGTAAGCGTCATATGGCCGAAGCAGGGACTACGCCTTACCGTTACTAAGCATTAGAGTATCCAGTATATAACCCATCATTAACTGTGCGAATAAATTAAAATTATCTATATTCGGATAACAAATAAACCGAATAACTTATGTCGAATATTCGGATAACCGAAATTTAGTTTTTTGGAGTTATAAATTTGGATTTCTTATTTTTTATTTTTAAGATAAATTTATGAAAATTACATCATTTTTATAATGTCTTTATTTTAGTAAATTAAATTCTTAGGGAAGTACTTTTTCATTACTTCCAAAGTTTATTAAGTTTATATTTTCTTGTGCTTACGTAGTAATACAAACAGCATCATTTGATATTATGAGAAAAAAAAAAATCAAACGAATTGTTCTACCATAAAACTTTGCATAAAATCGTGAAAATAATAATTAATAAGTATCAAAAAATAAAAAATCTTCTAACGACAACCCTATGTATAATTCAATGAAAATTATCGTAATTTGTACCATTAAATATTTTAATGCATTAAACCTAAGTTTTAATCGACTTTCATATCATTTCTCAAAAACGGACTAAAAACTGCCCATTAGAAGAAGAGATAAATGAATTAAAATTTCTAATAAAATATTTCTCTTTAAGTGCTATAACTATTTATATTAAAATAATTGTGCTTCAAACTATATTTATATTATTTTTTTCGATTTATCTGAGAATATTTTGGTGTAAAAATATAAAAGTTTAGAAAGTCATAACACAAAAATTTTGCCTAACAGCAAAAAATACGGAATGAATCCTACTTTAGGCGAAGGTCCTCAATTTGTCGCATATTGCTATTTGATTACTCTCTAAGCATTGAGCATTGAGTCTCAAATTCTGGCAAATCTGATTCAAATCGTACATTACTTAAATATTACACTCAGCCTTTAATAAGTCAATTAGAATGAGAGGGAGATAGTGATAGAGAACAGTAGATGATAAAAATTATTGTTCGAAAATTTCCAAAATTTCGAATCTGATGCCTATAACAATATTAGGCGAAAAGTTCTTAGCCTTCGTTATCCGTTTTTTTTTTCTCAGTTTTCTAATCAATCGAAGTTTAATTTGCTCTTAAAGCAAAGTATAAAAGTATGTTGAAATAGCTTACAAAGCAGAGAATCAAATTTTATTCTGGGTTTATTAATCCGTGAGTTGAAAGTGCTTCCTTTAATGCCTTAAAAAAAGAAACATAGAACTTTTGTGGTCAGTAATTTTGTAACAGTAGCATAGATTTTTGAGACTAATCTCATCATCCTATAAAGTAGTTTAAATTATTTACGGAACTGAGCAGCAATTCATAATTTGAACTTTGTTTCAAAATACCTCTAATTTTCTAGAAGTTAAAAAAAATATTGACAATGTTTGGTAAAGAAGATAACACAGAAAAAAGTAAAAATGCACTTCAATAACGAAATTGCTTATATTAATTAATTTTAATTGATTTTTCTCCAATTATCAAAATGATTATATTAATAACTAGAATAATTGGTGTTATTAATACTTCTTTTCCTTAAATATATGTAATGAGCTGAACATTTTTGGAAATTTACATAAATTTATTTTATTTCTGTATTTTTATAGACAAATCTTTAACTTTTCTTTATATTTTATTAACAGCTGTTAGTTTATGCTATTAGGCGTTTCATTCCAAATGAATGTTTGAATATTATTTCCGGTTTTATCAAAAGATAAAAAAGATTAAATTTTACTAACTATTTTTATAACTAAATAAAGCACAATATAAATTCAAATAATACTTTCTTTTTGTTAATGACATGTTTATAAAAAAACTCAAAAATATTATTTTTTAGTTTATAGTTAAATGTTTAATACTAATTTTTTATTATGAATAAACATTAAAATTTTTATCTTAACAATAATTATTTATGAAAAATTTCTTTAGAGAAAAACATTTAAATTCTCATTATCAAACTTAAAAAGTTTTAACACAAACACATAACACACATTTAAAACTAAATAAATATAACAAATATTTTTGAAACAATTAAACAAAAAACCACAAATAAAACACAATTAAAACTTAAATTTAAATCATAATAATAAAAAACACTGAAGTCGCTTTTTCATTTTGTTTATTTGAAGAAAAGTTTTATAAAAAAAAAATTCAAGTGTATTTGTTTAGTTTTATTTAAATAAAAAAATAAATTTTTTCCATTTGAATCTTAATGAAAAAAATATTTTCTTTTATTTATTAAACAAAATACGGGTACATGTCACTTACCAAATTTAACCACGCATTTGTGGTCAGAATCTGATTCTTTTCATCCTATAATGAAATATTTGTTTTATTATTATAAATTATTTTCGATTTTGCAAAAGTTAGTTAAACCAAATACGCGTTCTTTTTTTCTTTTTAAATACTTAAACTATTATAAGAAAATAAAATTTAGTTATTAAAAATATGGAATAATTTTAACTTACCACATCAATTATTTGCTGTAACGTCAGTCCAAACTTAACTTCTAAAGGTTCTGATTCATTTGCCACTGGTCGCTCTAAGGTATTGTAGGTGGATAACAGGTGGTTGAGTAAACGTTTTTCGTGTGGTCCTTGGCAGCTTTCTGTAAAAGAAGAAAATAATAAAAATTATTAGAATAGAAAACGAAAAAGATAAGATCATTTTCATTAAAATATTGAATAAAAATAGCTTTTTTAATTTTACTTCAGTTCTAGTTCAGTTCTAGCTCTGTTCTAGTTCAGTTCTAGTTCAGTTCTAGTTCAGTTCTAGTTCAGTTCTAGTTCAGTTCTAGTTCAGTTCTAGTTCAGTTCCAGTTCAGTTCTAGTTCAGTTCTAGTTCAGTTCTAGTTCAGTTCTAGTTCAGTTCTAGTTCAGTTCTAGTTCAGTTCTAGTTCAGTTCTAGTTCAGTTCTAGTTCAGTTCTAGTTCAGTTCTAGTTCAGTTCTAGTTCAGTTCTAGTTCAGTTCTAGTTCAGTTCTAGTTCAGTTCTAGTTCAGTTCTAGTTCAGTTCTAGTTCAGTTCTAGTTCAGTTCTAGTTCAGTTCTAGTTTAGTTCTAGTTCAGTTCTAGTTCAGTTCTAGTTCAGTTCTAGTTCAGTTCTAGTTCAGTTCTAGTTCAGTTCTAGTTCAGTTCTAGTTCAGTTCTAGTTCAGTTCTAGTTCAGTTCTAGTTCAGTTCTAGTTCAGTTCTAGTTCAGTTCTAGTTCAGTTCTAGTTCAGTTCTAGTTCAGTTCTAGTTCAGCTTTAGTTCAGTTCTAGTTCAGTTCTAGTTCAGTTCTAGTTCTAGTTCAGTTCTAGTTCTGTTCTAGTTCAGTTCTAGTTCAGTTCCAGTTCAGTTCTAGTTCAGTTCTAGATCAGTTCTATTTCAGTTCTAGTTCAGTTCTAGTTCAGTTCTAGTTCAGTTCTAGTTCAGTTCTAGTTCAGTTCTAGTTCAGTTCTAGTTCAGTTCTAGTTCAGTTCTAGTTCAGTTCTAGTTCAGTTCTAGTTCAGTTCTAGTTCAGTTCTAGTTCAGTTCTAGTTCAGTTCTAGTTCAGTTCTAGTTCAGTTCTAGTTCAGTTCAGTTCTAGTTCAGTTGTAGTTTAGTTCTAGCTCAGTTTTAGCTCAGTTCTAGTTCAGTTTTGGTTCGTATCTAGTTCAGTTTTAGTTCGTCTCTAGTTCAGTTCTAGTTCAGTTCTAGTTTAGTTCTAGTTCCGTTAAATTTCAATTCTAGTTCAGTTCTAGTTCAGTTGTAGTTTAGTTCTAGTTCAGTTCTAGTTCAGTTCTAGTTCAGTTCTAGTTCAGTTCTAGTTCAGTTCTAGTTCAGTTCTAGTTCAGTTCTAGTTCAGTTCTAGTTCCGTTCTAGTTCAGTTCTAGTTCAGTTCTAGATCAGTTCTAATTCTAGTTCAGTTCTAGTTCAGTTCTAGTTCAGTTCTAGTTCAGTTCTAGATCAGTTCTATTTCAGTTCTAGTTCAGTTCTAGTTCAGTTCTAGTTCAGTTCTAGTTCAGTTCTAGTTCAGTTCTAGTTCAGTTCTAGTTCAGTTCAGTTCTAGTTCAGTTGTAGTTTAGTTCTAGCTCAGTTTTAGCTCAGTTCAGTTCTAGTTCAGTTGTAGTTTAGTTCTAGCTCAGTTTTAGCTCAGTTCTAGTTCAGTTTTGGTTCGTCTCTAGTTCAGTTTTAGTTCGTCTCTAGTTCAGTTCTAGTTCAGTTCTAGTTTAGTTCTAGTTCCGTTAAATTTCAATTCTAGTTCAGTTCTAGTTCAGTTGTAGTTTAGTTCTAGTTCAGTTCTAGTTCAGTTCTAGTTCAGTTCCAGTTCAGTTCTAGTTCAGTTCTAGATCAGTTCTATTTCAGTTCTAGTTCAGTTCTAGTTCAGTTCTAGTTCAGTTCTAGTTCAGTTCTAGTTCAGTTCTAGTTCAGTTCTAGTTCAGTTCTAGTTCAGTTCTAGTTCAGTTCTAGTTCAGTTCTAGTTCAGTTCTAGTTCAGTTCTAGTTCAGTTCTAGTTCAGTTCTAGTTCAGTTCTAGTTCAGTTCTAGTTCAGTTCTAGTTCAGTTCTAGTTCAGTTCTAGTTCAGTTCTAGTTCAGTTCTAGTTCAGTTCTAGTTCAGTTCTAGTTCAGTTCTAGTTCAGTTCTAGTTCAGTTCTAGTTCAGTTCTAGTTCAGTTCTAGTTCAGTTCTAGTTCAGTTCAGTTCTAGTTCAGTTGTAGTTTAGTTCTAGCTCAGTTTTAGCTCAGTTCTAGTTCAGTTTTGGTTCGTCTCTAGTTCAGTTTTAGTTCGTCTCTAGTTCAGTTCTAGTTCAGTTCTAGTTTAGTTCTAGTTCCGTTAAATTTCAATTCTAGTTCAGTTCTAGTTCAGTTGTAGTTTAGTTCTAGTTCAGTTCTAGTTCAGTTCTAGTTCAGTTCTAGTTCAGTTCTAGTTCAGTTCTAGTTCAGTTCTAGTTCAGTTCTAGTTCAGTTCTAGTTCCGTTCTAGTTCAGTTCTAGTTCAGTTCTAGATCAGTTCTAATTCTAGTTCAGTTCTAGTTCAGTTCTAATTCAGTTCTAGTTCAGTTCTAGTTCAGTTCTAGTTCAGTTCTAGTTCAGTTCTAGTTTAGTTCTAGTTCCGTTAAATTTCAATTCTAGTTCAGTTCTAGTTCAGTACCGGTTCAGTTCTAGTTAGTTCTAAATTTAATTAAGGAATTAAACAAAATTTATCATTAATTCTGCAATAAACCTTTGCGTATTTATATAGAATAAATTTTCCCTGCTATTTAAATATTCCTCAACAAGGTAACGTATATTTAATATTTTATTTACTTTTATTTTATAACAAGACAACACTCATACGCATCGGTATCACCTTTTTCAAACTAATGGAAAATCTACAATAAGTCTTACAATAACATCAGCTCCAAATAAAAAGCACTTAACATTTTAAAGATTATTTAGTTAACAGTGTCCTTCGGGTCCTTTTGAAGCTTAAAAAAAATCCTTCAAAAATATATAAATCTTATATTTTTTAATACTAAATAAATACTTAACACTTTGCCATTAGTTGAAGCATAAGATATTTGACACTAAATCATTTGTTTAAATCTCATTTAAATATTTGTTTTCCAATTGAGAGATGAGTATAATATTAAATATAGTGAAAATGTGCAAAGAGCGAACAAAAATTTAACAATCAAAACTTAAAATATACTCTCGCTAACGCTAACAAAGCTTAAAGAAACAATTGTATAACAAGATAAAACATAAAAGAATGATTCGTTTGTATTTGTGTGCAATTACCGTTAAAATTGTGAAATCATTATTTTAACTGTCAATTGTTTGTTTATTGTTTAACACATGCACACTAAACAACACTAAACTTAACTACAAAACAACAGCAACAAAATCATCATTTAAAGTGACAATAACAACTACATATAACAAAGCATACATATGTACATACACAAGTAAACAAACGCCTAGTAAGAGTAAAAGAGATATTTGCTTAACAATTGCAAATACAGTTATTTAACATGTTTTTATTGTTAAGTATTGTTAGGAGAGAACTTGTTATTATTGTCTTTGTTGTTGCTGTTGTTATATTTGTTTTTGTTAGTTTAACATTAGCCTAATGAGTCACATTTATTAAGCAAGAGCAAGGAGACATAGAGAGGGTTGAGATAGTTATATAATTTTTTTTTTTTTTTTTTGGAGAGAAATAAAAATACTAATGATTTTGAAGTAGTTGTAAAATAGTAATTATAACAAAAATTTTTAGAATTTTTAATTGTTGTTGCTTATTTGTTTTTCAATAGGAAGGAATAAGTGTGTATGTGTTTTTGAATGCATTGTGTGTAGGTGGCTAGAGATTTTTGAATTTTAATGAGTTTTTAAACTGTCCAAAACTAAGTAATAATGTTGATAAATGATAAAACATTTGAAAATACTAAATGAGAATTTTACAATGGGCAAAACAGTGGGTATAAGAGGAAAATTATGATGAAATTTTGAAATGTTAAATAATATATTTTAAATGATACATTTTTTTAATTGTTTAGCAACTCTTTGATTTGCTGTTTTTAAACACATAAAACATTATGAAAAAAAGGCTGTTGATACTCAAGAAATAAAAATAAGTAGACCGTTCTTAATTATTTCGAAGAAAATATTCCATTTATAGAAAGAAAATCCAAGATAACAGATAGACTAATGGAGTATATGTGTGCACCGACAATTAATGTAGGCTGGGTTTCGAAGTAAAGGTGTGAACAATTTCAAAAAGTATAACAATTTGGAGCAGAAATTTTTTTATAAGTAAAACTTTATATCGTCTTTAATTTTTAAGCTTATATTTAACGTTATGCCCATAATACAAAAATACCTTTTCGCAAAGAATATGTAAAAATAAAGCAAAGTCGCAATATTTCTGCAAGAAGGCACTCTTTTGAACAGAGTATTTATTAAAAGCTTTATCTTTCTTAAATCTCCAAAGCTAAAAAAGTAATCACAGAAAATACCCACAGCGCAGTATATCTAAGGATTAAAAACAAAAAAACAGATAGTCCCAGTTTATTTTTTATCCGAGGTATGACTCAGTCTGTCCAGGTTGGTTTCGAAGGTCTGCTTCCTTTGAAAGTGAAATTGAAATTCAAAGCAAAGCTTTTATTTATGAAACCTTAAACCATAGAAAACAACTAGAAGTCCAACTTTTTTCATTCGCTCAGAAACAAAAAATTACTCTCTTCACACGTATACATTTGTTCTGTAGGAAATTTTACTAACACTTACAAAGAGTTAGGTTTTTTGTGAGCAAGATAGAGTTCTAGTTGTTTTCTATGCCTTAAACTACTTAATGCTACAAAGTTGCTCTGACATTTCTGCGATGATATATGAGGGAACGATAAAAAGTTGAAACGATGAAAAGTTGAAACTACGCAAGTTGGGGTAAAAGGGGTCGAAAATGGCGCTTAATTCAGGGAGAGGTGATATCAATATTTTAATGATAAGGATCTATTTTTATATATATTATTAGGTAAAAAAATGTACTTTTAGAATTTTAGGATTTTTTTTGTCAGAATGGTAATATCTGTCCGTCCGTCTATACCTTGGGATTAAATGGGTCTAAAACCGCCGCTTTATTCAGAGAAAGGTGATATGAATATTTTAACGATCGTGATTTAATTTTTTATTAATTAGTTAGTAAAGAAGGATATTTTTAGAACTCTTGAATTTTTTTTGGCAGAATAGTAATGTCCGTCCGTCTGTCTATACATTATGAAAAAATGGGTCTAAAATGGCCGCATAATTCAAGAAAAGGCGATATCAATATTTTAATAATCACAGCATGTTTTGTTTCTTATTAGTTAGTAAAAAGTATAAATTTTAAAAATACACCGATAATGTCCGTCCGTCTGTCTATACATTAAGATTAAATGGCTAGAAAAAGGCCGAATAATTCAAGGAAGTGCGATATGAATATTCCAATAACCACATCTTGTTTTGTTCTTTACTAGTTAGTAAATAAGTGCTGTATTAGATCTTTACAATTCGTTTTGGCTGAATGGCAACATCCGTCCGTCTGTCTGTACATTGTGAAAAAATGGGTCTAAAATGACCGCTTACTTAAAGGAAAAGTGAAATCAATATTTTAACAATCCCATTTTGTTTTGATTTTTACTAGTTAGTTTGTCGTTTTTATTATTTATTAGTAAGTAAACAAATTCATTTTTAGAATTCTAAGGCTTTCGTTGCAGAATGGTAATGTTTCAACAAAAATTCTGAAAACCTCTTTACGAAATGTTAGTACTACCTCTAAAAATGTAAAAATAAAAATTGAATTTCTTAAATTAATTTTAACATACTATACTGAAAATATAACAAGACTTTTGCTCTGAAAAATGTCTGAAAAATATTACATATTGTCTACTTTAATATTTTTATATATTTTTAGTTACACTAGATGAAATTTGAAAATTAGTGCATTTTTGGACTATTTTCAAAAAAATAACAAAAATACCAGGACAAAAAATTATTTACAAATTCTTGCATAAAAGTAAACATAAATACCTGAAGTTGACGGTTTTATTTTTAAATTTTTCCTTTAAAGCACCTTTTATTAAAGAAAAATTCACCGAAATTTCATGAAAATTTAATTTTTTGCTCTTTTCTTAAAATATAAAAAAATGTTGAACTTTGACAGCTCAGTACTCAAAAACAACGCAACCTACGCTAATGACTTTTATTGTTATTGATACATAATTTTGTCTATTTTTATTCGGTATCCAATTTTATTTAAAAAAGTTAATTTTCAAAATTCAATTAAACGCCACTTTCGACCACATTTACCCCAACGTGCGACGGTACGATAAAGCATTGATACAATGAAATGTTGATGGCATTGTACGATGAGGCATTGCTACGATGAAACGTTTTGCTGCTAAAATGACGGGAAAAAAATTGAGAACTGGTAGTTGGTAAAATATGAAAGAAAAATACTGGTGGTTGTTCGGTTTTCAGAATCGGCAAAAAATACTTTGCTCTTAAGAAGAATTTGGAAGTTCGGACATCGGACTCAGGAGCTCAGACTGCAGTAGCTCAACAAACTATGAATGCAAAAGGAACAACTTCGGACTCAAAAGAATTCGGAGGCTATGAGTTCGGCTAACTACGAATGCAAAATAAGAAAGTAACTACTTCGAACTCAAATGAATACGGGGGTTTTGAGTTCGGCTAAATACGAATGAAAGTAACTACTTCAGACTCAAAAGAATTCGAGAGTTTTGAGTTGGGCATACTATGAATACAAAATACGAAAGTAACTACATTGGACCCAAATGAATTCGGGGGCTTTGAGTTCGGTAAACTACGCAAGCAAAATATGAAACTAACTACTTCGAACTCAAAACAATTCGGAGACTTTGAGTTCGGCTAACTATGAATGCAAAATAATATAAAATAGAGATAATACGGTTAGTAACAACTACGACACGTGTCTATGTTATCGAGCTAATATCAGGTTATATTCGGATGGTACTTCGGGTTCATGAAGAAGTGCTATACGAACAAAAATATCAGCCCAATTTTGTTATAAAACTGTTGCTTTATAAAAAAAAATAAAATGAACTAAATGAGAATTATAATGCGTACCAAAAGTGTGGTACGTTTTAAGGGGTAAAGTATCACAACATTTATCATAATTATAGTTTCCTCGGAAAGGAAGGAGCTTGAATAAATCTACTTTTCAGATGATGTAGAAACACTTCTGAAGCGAAAGTATCCAAATCAATTATGCAGGAACGTGGCAAAGACTCTACACGAAGCACTTAACTAGGCTTGTACAAGTGGGCGTAACGTAAACTCGGACAGACAAATTTCTGTATTGAAATATAAACATCTTAGAGGTCAATGTGTAAATTAGCTCTTATTAGTATTTTGCTAGCAAATGTTGTTGATGCTATATTTATGCAGTCAATTCATTAATGAATTACACCTTTGTTTACAACGTTTTATCCTCAGAATCTCTCTATTTGAAGTGATGGGCTCATAACTTATTGGTTTTCTAATAATATGACAAACACAACACTGAGTAAAAAAAAAAACTTGACTCAAAGTCAACCACGCTTGTGGTAACATAAGTAATTTACAGTGTCGGCTTTTTGATACCATTCATTAACAAATTTAATAAAAACATAATGCAATTTAATCATTTGGTACCGAAATAGTTTCAACTTAGTGTCAATTAGATATTGAGTTTCGTTAAAGGATACCTACAGATGTATTTAAACTGAATAGTTGCCGAAAACCACAAAGAACGCAGAGATATAAGGAGGACATGGAATAGATGTAATACATTCCATGTCACTGTCTTGCCATAGCAAGACCAATATTCCAACTTATTTGTGGATGCCACGCTACCAAAATTAACTACTCTTAGCGGAGTGGAATCAAGAAAAAAATTTTTTACATGATACCAGTTACCTATTAACTATATATTAGAGTGTCTCGTAGAAACAAACGATGCATAAAATTTATTTAAATAAATTTCTTAACTGATCTGCAGTTCCCCCCTTTAGATTTTTAATAAATAATATAATTAAAGTCCAACATAAAGTTAGTTAAGTTAAAAATATTTTTTCTGTTTATAAATCTACATATTTTCATAAATCCATAAATATTTCACTTTCGCATTAATATATTTTCAAAATAATATTTCCATTTAAATTGAAATCATTCAATACCGAATATTTAAAATAAAAAGCAAAATACTTATATAACTATAAATTACAATTTCCATATATTACTCTGTAATGCATTTTACAGCAAAAATATAAATGAGCACAAACATAAACAACGATTGTTACAAATAACTTGTCATATGCAGTGATTTAAATTTCATTAAAATTTAAAATAAATATTTAACTGAAAAAATAACAAATAAACAACAAGATTTCTATATGAATAAGTTGAGGACAAGGTTACATTACAATTGAATGGATATTTCGAGCAAAACAAAAACAATATCAAAAAAAGGGAATTTTATTACAATATAAAAATGAACACAAACAAAAGCATAAATAAATATATGAAGTATGTATGAAGTTATAAGGACTGAAGTCAGACAAAATTATTTTAAAAATAACTAATAATTGTCTCCTTTATTTTACAGCAAAAGTTGCCAATTTAAGCTTATCTTAAAATTAAAGTATTATTTTCAAAAAGCTTCACAAAAATGTTAAAGATCCACCTTCACTTATCTACAACCGCAAATATTTTGATGTATTTTGTTTTAATTTTACTGAAACACCAGGTAAAATATGTAATAAATATATACACACATATAAAAAAAAATCCATTTAAAATCTGCTCACATTTTCACACACACACACAAAAATAAACACATCACACATATACAGTCCCTACGATACACACTTATACAAACACAAAAAGCATCAACTAAAAACTGGAGTTTATGAAAAGTGAATTTGACTTTGAATTGTTGTTTTATTGCCAATGTTTATAGAAAGTGGATGTGGAAGAGGATCAACATATATCTACACATAAATACATTGAGACACCTAATGTGTTAGTGTGGGTGTATATGAAGCAACTTAAAAGGAAGTAGCTATAGTAGTAAAATTAAATGTCAATCTAATATACTATAACAAATATGTGTGAACATAGGTGTATGAGAATATGTTTAGATTATAGTTGGTGTTCATATGCATGTTATTTGGAAGTGAAAACTAGGTCAAAATAATATAAACAAAATACCTGCGTGCATTTTGTATTACTCTCTAACAAAAATATACGTATATATGCACATACATAAATACGCAGTCGAGCATACACACGCCAGAGAAATTACATATACATACATACATACTCCCATACATAAGTATGTACATTTACTAAAGCATAATAATATTTCCTTGCACACATTGATACAGAAATCTAAATTGTGTTGAATTGGGCTTGAGAATCAAAAAGGAATGATACAAACAAAACCAGATATGATTTGGAAGTATAATTAAAATGGAACTAAGTTAGGACTGTAATAAAATTGAACTTAAACTGAACTAGAACTGAAATAGGAAGAAAAAAAAAAAAAAAAAAAACTAGAACTGAACTAGTACTGAACTAGTACTGAACTAGAACTGAACTAGAACTGAACTAGTACTGAACTAGAACTAGAACTGAACTAGAACTGAACTTGAACTGAACTAGAACTGATTTAGAACGGAACTATAACTGAACTAGAACTGAACTAGAACTGAACTAGAACTGAACTAGAACTGAACTAGAACTGAACTAGAAATGAACTAGAACTGAACTAGAACTGAACTAGAACTAAACTAGAACTGAACTAGAACTGAACTAGAACTGAACTAGAACTGAACTAGAACTGAACTAGAATTGAATTAGAATTGAACTAGAACTGAACTAGAACTGAACTAGAACTGAACTAGAACTGAACTAGAATTGAACTAGAACTGAACCAGAACTGAACTAGAACTGAACTAGAACTGAACTAGAACTGAACTAGAAATGAACTAGAACTGAACTAGAAATGAACTAGAACTGAACTAGAACTGAATTTAGGAGTGAGATCGAAAAATTCTTAACATACATAATATTCAATAACTTGGAAACGGTTGATCTTAGAGTTTTCATTATTTTTTTAATCATTTGATAATTTAGCACAGATCACAGACATTTTTATGGTTCTAACCACTAATTTTAAAATTGTGGACCATTTTTGAAAACCCTTTCTTTGGAGATTTGATAGTTGCTTCAGTCACTTTTTTGGAACAATGTGCACATATTCTGTTGAAATCTTCGGTATTTTGGGACACCTTATTTGTGCTCTTGAATTCACTTTTAACAAGAGCTCAATATAAATCTTTTTCGTCACTTATTTTGATGAAAATAAGGACAAATTAACATGGTTGTTATTAAAAATAATAACGGAAGTATTTTTCCATGATAACTAGATCAAAAAAAATTTTGAGTATTGATTCCGAAAAAAGTTATGAAGCAAAATGTGTGTTAAGATTTTTTCGATCTCACTCCTTAGACCTTTTTTTTGTTTTTAAATTAAATTTTTGTTAATTAATTTCTTTCAACTAGAACTGAACTAGAACTGAACTAGAACTGAACTAGAACTGAACTAGAACTGAACTAGAACTGAACTAGAACTGAACTAGAACTGAACTAGAACTGAACTGGAACTGAACTGGAACTGAACTGGAACTGAACTAGAACTGAACTAGAACTGAACTAGAACTGAACTAGAACTGAACTAGAACTGAACTAGAACTGAACTAGAACTGAACTAGAACTGAACTAGAACTGAACTAGAACTGAACTAGAACTGAACTTGAACTGAACTAGAACTAGAACTGAACTAGAACTGAACTAGAACTGAACTAGAACTGAACTAGAACTGAACTAGAACTGAACTAGAACTAGAACTGAACTAGAACTGAACTAGAACTGAACTTGAACTGAACTAGAACTGAATTAGAATTTAGGTAGTACTGAATTGAAACTATACTAATACTGTTCTGGAACTGAACTAGAAGTAAGATGCAGTTTAACTAAATTAATTAAACTTTATTTCTTACATTCCCTTTGTATGAGCGTTTTAGTTTGTATTTGTATGTATGTAAGTTACCTTTAAATACGTTTTTTGTCAATTGTAATTTTAATTTTAGGTATGTAAGTGTATATTTTATTCATTCTCTGTTTTAAATCATTTCTAGATTTTTATTTTGTGCGTCTGAAATTGCACATCTATAGTTTGATTTACCTTGAATTGAATTTGAATCCCATGTTACTTGTTTGTTCACTATTTAACAGGTCAACATTTGTGTTTGCGTACATGTTTTTGAATATGTTTATGTCTATGACGATTTTTGTATGTAATTGGTTATTGTGTTGGTATTTCCGTATGTGAGTGTGTTCAAGTGAATTCATGCTTCAATAATTTATAAAGAACAACTCAAAAATAACCTTCAGTATTTGAAACTAAATATGTTAAAGGTTAACAAAGAATGAAAAAAAATATACTGGCAAACAAACCCACAAATAATAAAATAAAAAAAATCCTAGAATTCATAAATTAAATATCAAATTTTGTTTTATATTGAAAGGGATTTTAAAAAAGTCATTAAGGCTTCAAAGGAAAAATAAAAATTATTTAATGCGTGTAATAGCAAAATATGTATGTTGGGTTTAAAATTTAAAGCCTACTTTTAGGTGTTTTTTTTAGCTTAATATTTTTTTTCTAACAGTTATCTTAAATAAACTTGTCGAACTGGTTGTTGATTATTAAACAAACTTTTAATTTTTTCTAATAATGCCTTTGTTTAAGCAACCACTTTATTTAAGGCATCATCTCTAAGGACTTCATTATCGCTGTAATATTGTACACTAGACAAATATTTAATTTTTTTCTATTAAATAAACTTCAAGAAAACCTTAGATTATGAGGAAAAAAATCAAAAGTAAATTAGAACTAAAAATTAATATTATTCTTACATTTCAAATTAAGGCATAAAATAAACTAAAATCAAACTTAACAAAATTGGTATTATTTTAAACAGAGATCTATGGACGTGGTCAAAAAGGCCACACAGGATAATATATCTACATATGTATGTGTGGATTTTAAAGTATATGTATATGTGTTTTGTGTAAAATATTCATATATTGTGGACAATTGTCACGTTATTTAATATGGATGCATAATAAATGTTATATAAGATCATAGTGATGATGTTGGTTGGTTTTGACAATCATGGTAGAGATGATGATGTTGATGAGGGCAGATGATGTTGATGATGTGTTCAAGTTACTTCAGTTGCTGTTGTTGATGCTCTGATATAAACTACACTGTGTATTGTGCATGGTAAATTTACCATTGTTTTTCTTGTGTGATTGTTGGTTAGATACATCTATATACATATATTTATAATAATTCTTTATATCTATGTGGAATATTATGATGACAGACATTAACACATTTTTACATACATACATAGATCTATATAAACTGATATGTAAGCTTATGTGTATAGGAAGTACATACAAACATATATAAGTAAAAAACATTAATTATGCATTTTCATTTTGTATTTAAACCCAAAATGTATAGTTGATATAAAATGCAAAATCTCATATATTGCATACATACATACATAGATACATATATAAATATATATGTTACAAAATAACCCACAAAGCATGGCAGTAATACCATACAAAATATTAACTATTTTCAACTTAAATTTAATCCTAGAAAAGAAATTCTTGATGTATAAATGTTTGCTGGGTTGTTTTTCCTCTTTTCAAATACATCTCATATTTATCATTATGGCCTCAAAATCTCAACCGAAAACAAAAGAAAAAAAAAATCACACTCAAAAACTGACCATTATTACTGCGACTACAACAATCTACTTTAGTTAGATACAACTCCCACTTGGTTTTATATGTGTGTTTTCCTTTTTCTGTTGCTGCTTCTGCACACACTCAAATGTATTGTAGTCCTGCTCCATGATTTTATTAATTTATTCATATAAAATGATTGCACTGCTCCTTAGTGCAGTGTGTTAGTATGTTAGTATGCTTAAGAGTCAAGTTTAAATTACTTATAAAGGATATTGCATAGTTAAAAATAAGGTTAAATTTGGTCAGAAGTAAAATAAGGAGCGAGATCGAAAAAATCTTAACACACATTTTGCCTCATAACTTTTTTTGGAATCGATATTCAAAATTTTTTTTTGAAAAATACTTCAGTTATTATTTTTAATGACAACCATGTTAATTTGTCCTTATTTTCATCAAAATAAGTGACGAAAAAGATTTACGTCCTACAAGTTATTAAAAAATGTCAAAAAATCCAAATAGGTCTTACAAATAATTGGCCACAGAATTAAATGTGGTCCGTAAAACCGTTTCTAATGTTATTAAACAGTATCAGGAGAATTTGACTATTGATGTGAAACCTAGTTCGGTAATGATATTGGGAAGGCCAGAAAATTGAAGGCATATTGAAAGGAACTCCAAACACATCTGGTAGAAAATCAGTATAATTGACGAAGAAACGTAGGTGCTGGCAGAATCTTCGCAGCTTGTGTCTCAAAAATTTTTTATCGCTAATGCTCGAAGCAATGTTGGAGTTAAGTTTAAGACCCAAAAGCAGCAAAAATTTCTTACAAAATTCATGGTATGACAAGCTTTTTGCAGTTGCGACAAAACAGGAAAGTCATTTGATACATTCGGATCTATAAATACCAAAATATGCATAAAGGAATATTTGCAAAAAAGACTTCTTGTTTTCTTAAGAAAGCACAATGTATCCACATGTTTTTGGACCAATTTGGTATCATGTCACTACGGTAAGAAAGCTCTGGAATGGTACCAAATCAATAACATAGTTTTAGTACCAAGAGAGGTAAATTTTCAAAATTGTCCATAGCTGAGACCAGTGGAGAGATATTGAGCTCCTGTGAAAAGTGAATTCAAGAGCACAAAAAAGGTGTCCCAAAATACCGAAGATTTTAAAAGAAGATGTGCACACTGTTCCAAAAAAGTGACTGAAGTAACTATCAAATCTCCAAAGAAAGGGTTTTTAAAAATGGTCCACAATTTTATAATTAGTGTTTAGAACCATAAAAATTTCTGTGATGTATGCTAAATTATCAAATGATTAAAAAAAATAATGAAAACTCTAAGATCAACCGTTTAAAAGTTATTGAATATTATGTATGCTAAGAATTTTTCGATCTCACTCCTTACAAGCAAAAGGAAGAAACCATGTAATTAAACTTAAATACTGTAATGTTAGAAAGAAATATTAAAATGAACTTTTGGTTTAAGAAACGAGAAAATATGTATTAAATTTATGTATAATTAAAGCTCAATTTGTTAAAATATATATAATATATATTTTTTTTATAAAATAAAATACTTATTTAGTTTTAATGAAATTTAAAATAAAAAGCTGGAGGCATTTGATTCCAATTTATTACAAATTCTTGAAGAATTTAAAATATTAGTAGCACTACTTACAGCTTTTATTCCTTTTTCAATTGCTTATTAAGTATGTATGAACTTCTTTCGAAGTGTAATGAAAAATAGTTATTTACCTTATAAGAAAAAAAATTTAAACTCAACTGATAAGAATTTAAAATTGTTAAATACACGCAGTGAAAAAACATGGTTACAGCATTATCACTACAACTATGTTATGTTTTAATTGTTAATTTTCCTGAATTTTTATAACTCTGTGTTCATGATAACAATGTTTTTATTTAAATTTATATAAATTTTATATGTTTTTGATTTTTTTTACCAGAAACAAAATTTTATTAATTGTTTCGTATTAAGTAATTATCATTACTTCTACAAATATTAAATATTTGCAGTCTTTCTCCTTGTTCTTAAACCATATTCTGTTTCTAAGCCATATCAATATTATTATCCACATGACAATAAAATGTTACAAATAAATATAATTCAACTTCATTGTAATTCTCATTTAGTTTATATATGAATAAATATAAATTAACAAGTTTTTTTTATATTCATTGAATATAAAAAAGTAAATGTACCACATATGGTGGTACATATGAATATACATATTAGAGTGTCCCGAGGAAAGCCCTTTTCTAGATTTTAATGTAGGAAGACACCTCAAACGATGCGTAAAAATTTGCTTAAGGTCATGGGTCCCATACAATTTGGTAAAAAAGTTTAGATTTTTTAATCAAAATGGGTATTAAAAAATTCGTAATTTTATGTTGGTTATGGAAAAAATATTTTTAAAATTTATCCCATGTGATTTTGTTTCGCTAGAAGACTTTTTGAGGCATTTTGATGAACAATTTTTTGGAAAATTATATAATATCAACAGTATTTACTACAATGCAAATTTTTATTATTTTAGCCATAAAGGGAACAAAATCATAATCCATTTTTTAAGAAAAATATCGTTTTTTTATTTTGGTTTATATGAGGTACAAAAATGACGGTTTATGGACCAAAATTTTTAAAAATATTTTTTTTTTTTTTTTATAATTGGCTAAAAGCTACGAATTTTTTTATACCCATTTCAAGTCAAAACTCATTACTATATTTTGGACGAAATGTACTAAACCCGTGACTCAATCGCTGGTAGGGAACTGAAGATCAATTTAAAAAATTGTTTTAATATTTTTTCCATATTAAGCTAATTTTTACGCATCGTTTGAGGGGTCTTCCTAAAAATTTTTGTCTACGGGACACATACATATGAAAACATGGAAGTATATATGTATATGATAAAATGGGATTATATATATGATAAAATGGGATTATGTGCATGATAAAATGGGATTATATATATTATAAAATATAATTATATATATGATCAAATGGAATTACATATATGATAAAATGAGATTATATACATGAAAAAATAGAATTATAACATTATAATATGGAATTATAATATGACAAAACGGAATTATAGTACAATTACATGAAATCAAAATATGAAAAAATGGAATTATAATATGATATAATTAAAATATAATCCTATAATATGATAAAATTAGTTTATAATATAATAAAGTCAAATCATTAAATGATAATAAACATGATTAAATCGGCAGCAATATTTTAAAAAAGTTAGATATTAATATTAATAGATGGAATCATTAAATGATGGAAAAATATTATGGAGTACTACAGAATATATTTAAGCCACAGCATATAGTATTGGAAAAAGCTAAAAGGTTTCTGATTCTGTAGAGTCTTGAGAATATATATACATTTACATTTGGAGTTTCGAGATATCAGTCAACGAAATATCTTAAAAATTGCAAAACATCAGAAAAAAAATTTTGGAAAAATTTCTTAAAAAAATGTGTAAACGTAATTTTTTTTTAGATTTTAAAACGTAAATATTTCAGTTGCTGTAAGCAATATGATATATGTTGATCGGACACTTTTCTGTATCTGCAAAGATTATAAATATATAATACTTGTTTATTAAGTCCAAACTATTAATTCATAAAACTTAAAAATTGAAAAATAATACAAAATTAATTTTGAGAAAATTTTTTTAACACTACATCAACTAACTTCAACTCAAAAAGAAAAATTAGTTTAGCAATGATAATTTCAGTAAATGATACATCAAAGAAAAGACAATGTCATAATTTATCAATTAAAATACAGAAAGCTATAAAGGAATTCGTTGAAAAGTGGATAACCAGTAAGTAGTAGAGATTCAAAAACAAACAACGTTATTTTTGAATAGACCATAGAAAACTTTTCAACAACCTCACTTCTTTATTTTCAGAATATTAAGTTGAACGAAGATACTCTTAACAATCCCTTATAATAAAAAAGAAGTAAAAAATATGTGCAAAAATCTAATCGTTATGTAATTTAAATGGAACAATTGAATGCCACAACAAATTTTGTGGTATAAATTTGTATAAAAGAGCAAATACCTAAATCGTTTGAGCAAGGAAACTAAGAAGAAATTTGTTTAATGGAATTGTATGTAATGATTGCATGTAAATCAACATCAAGCTCATAATGTTGCCATAAAATCCTAGCAAAAAACGATGAAGTTCTTCCAAATAAAGAACATTTTCACAACTTTAAAAGTGGAACAAAGTGCACAGTGCATAATTAAGGACTGCGCACGAAAAAATCCATGCATACAAATCTGCTTATAGAAACTAAAGCAGTGGGCGAATTTTTTTAAAATTATATTTTTATTAATTACTGTTATGTTCAAGTTCTAAACATAAAAGAATAAATTATTTTCTGTTGGTTTTTAAGGAATTATCTGAATTTTTCTAGAATTCCTCCAATTGAAGGTTTTATTGGGTTTCGATCACTTTTTTGCTCGAATAGGTCCACTTATTTTTAAACTTTGCTTTATTCTAAGTTGAGCTTTTAATGTTCTTTAAATTATTTTCTACTAGAGCTCAATATCTTTCAATCGCTCGGAGATCAGGACAATTTGATGGATTAGCCTCTTTTGGTACAAAATCTTACAATTTCATTGTTACAACTCCATTGTTCTGTTTTTGTAATGAGAAGAAGCGGCAAAACAATAGCACTTAATTTGGGACAAATAGGTTTTCTACCGCAAATAACAAATTATGAAATACTATGATTAAAATTCATTTTAAAATAAGCTAAAAAAAATTAAAAAAAAGACAAATTTTGTATGAAAAAATTTTAAGAAATATTTTAACAATTTTTTTTTTTTTTAAAGTGAACCATTTTGTCCCATTTTATGTTGCAATTTTTAGCAAACATAATAATGTTTTTTATATCAGAAGAAGAAAAAAATTGAAAGGGTAGAAATTTTTCAAAAATGCATACTAAAATTGCATTTGCATTATAAATGCATTTTTAAATGATAATAATTTTTTTAAATTACTCCATTTATTGCGGACATATTCTTCTTAAATATGCAATTTAAATCATTAAAATCCGTTTACAACTTTTAGAGATATTGGTGTTTAAAGTTGGAAACTTTTGCGATTTTTTTCGAAAAATCAAAATCGTGAATAAATTCGCGAATTTTTCAAAATTCAAAAAAATAAAAATGGAGATATTTAAATGGCTCCATAGGGTGAAGTGACCAAAAACGTCGAAGCTACCCACTCCCATGGAGTAGATTCGCCAAGTGATGGGGCAGAATATGTGATGATTTTTTACTTTATATTAATACAGCATTTGAAAAAACAAACAGAAATTAAAATGTCTAATTGAATTTTATGTAAACTAAATAAAAATTCAATTAACAATGGCGACCCATCTATCTCTAAATGACTTTTGTTTTGTTTCAATTAACACTGGAGAGTCTTTATGTACAGTGAAAGATCTACAAATAGTAAGAGCTTCGTATCTGATTACGACGTTCCTGTAGGATAAGTTAAATCGGCTAACCAACATTTTGAAGAATGTATCCCAGGAGGAGTCATACGCACAAGTGATAATTTTTTTCACACTTTAAAGGAATTTTTTTAAAAATATGTCAATTCATGTAATTTACTATTATGTTTATAACATAGCACTAAGGGCAACCATAAGGAGACCTTTGGCAATAAATCAAACTTCAAAAATTCGATTTTTGATAAAATATCAAAATAACTTTAAAGAGGACATTTTTCTACACAATGTTTGTTCACAACATTTTTCATCTATGCTAGTGGTTGGTCGTGACTGAGGTCCAAAGTGAAAGAAAAATTTAATACTTTTAAATTAATCAAATTATTATTTTCATATGGCAAACACTGAAGTCAGAAAATAACGTCAGCTATTATAACAGAAATAAAGAATTTTTACTATATATGATGGAAAATTTTGTTAATAATTGGTATATAAAATTTTGAATTAAAAATGCAGACGTCAAGTGGTCAAATCTGTTCTAACATTTTGTGAATTTTTGCGAATTTCGATTTTAAACGTTTTTGAAATTTTTGATGGATCATTGAATTTTTTAGACCTGCAGCTCGCAATTTTGGGAATAATTGAATGAAATATGGTATGAATGTTTTTTTTTACACAAAAATAGTTATTACTAAAATTTGTTATGATCGGTTGACATTTTCACCCATACAAAGATATTCCGGGAATAGAAGTTAAATGGTTATATAAGACGTATTTATAGTCAGATTTTGATTAAATTTTGCAATACTACATGTTTGATAAATATAAATTACCACAGTGTCCATATAAAGTACTTCCTGAAATTCTCTTAAAGTACATAAACCACTTAATAATTTTAACGGCTGGTTGAAATTTGGTACAACTAATTTTTATTTATAAGATTTTATTCAATTTTAAGGGCATCAGAAAAGGAAGCAACACAGTGGTATGCATGGAAAAAAATTTATTTTTCGTTAATTTATAATTTTCTATTTTGTTGAATAAACTTCAGAACAGTACAATTTTTGACATGTGTTTATACTTTTTTGAGTTATTGAATAATAAAATAGTATTAATTAATTTCATATTCACTAAAGAAATAAATAAAAAAAAAAATCTAAATGTAGTTTCATTATTTTTTCATTACTATTGTTCGGTGGGTTATAATATTAAAACATATTTAAAAACTACAGAAAATTATCTTTTCCACGATACCAATCACTTATATTCAAATATTGCGGTTTATTTAATGCCACGTTTGGTATACCTTTGCCACTATGAGCATAGTAAAAAAACCTTTGATCAGTTCCGAAAAATATGAAAATTATCACTGAAAATACCAATAGAGAAATATTTAGAAGAGTGTTGAAAAAACTATTAATAACGTATGTTGAAATTTTTTAAATTTGAAAGATGAAAGATCTGTGATACAGGAAAAGAAAATAAATTATTAACACAAAAAAAGTTTACTCCATTTTCAAGATAATTGGCAAGAATGAGTGTGCCCCTATGTCGAATGCTCCCCCTTCTACCCTACATGTAAATGCGGCAAAAATTATTTCAATTAATATGCATCTATTTTCGTATTATAGTCGTTATAATTTGGATACAAAAGTTTCAGTAGAATAAACATTTCTTATCTTCTTCAGCTTTTTTCATTAAATATTTTTAATGATTTTATTTTGAGTAAAATTGTATATTATAGAACTGTTCTTATTTCACATGACTTCCCTATTTTCCCTTATTTCTTAAAAACATAAAAAAAAAATCATTAAAAACCTCAAAATAGTTAAACACTTTTCATAAGCCGCAATTCTCGTTAATAAATTCCTATAATAATCAACAAAATATCCTTGAAATCTACTTAATTAATTATTTCACACACCCACGCATCAGGCATAAGTAATGGTATAGTTAAATTCCCACGAAACGAAACTTAAATTCAACTCAAACAAAAAAAGAAAGAATATAAGTGAATACACCTAACATTCCTTTTTTTGGGTGTAAAAAGTTTTAGTATAAAATCTCATTATTAACCAATTGCTGTTAATACACAACACTTGTAAGCATACTTACTAAGGCTATTCTCACCTTCATATACTTATGTTCTTACACTAGAATTTTGCAGCAGTAGAAGTGTAGAGAATAAAATAAAGTAGTTTGATTACCTATTATGTATAAGTGTGCGTGTATTTTATTGAGCCACATATTTTAACCTAAAATCTTAAAATAATATTAAGGTGTTGAGGCAAATGTGAGGAAGAGAAAATGTGTAGTGCTGTAAGGAAGGTAAGTATGTATTTAACACACTAGGAAGCCTGATAACTAACGTTTGGAAAAATGTTGCCATAATACCGTTTTATACCAAACTAATTTCGGAAGTAAATTTTGACATATATTTGTTAAATATAAATACTGAAATTTCATCTTTATAAGAAACTTCTCAAAGGATTTTTTTCTAATCGTACATTTCTCTAGTTTAACAAAAGCAAATAAATTACTCTTTATTCTTATTTGTATAAAAAATTAAGCATACGAAACAAAGAAAAACTAAATTAAAACAATAATGAAATAATGATAATGAACCTTCAGTTTACTTTTACTCTAATTCTTGTCATGTTGTTTCTAATGTATTTTCCTACGGCTACATATGTGTATAACACAGCAATTCATGTATGTGTGCATATGTATCCATATATGTTTGTATGTACATGTTTTGCTCTTGACGATGGTTTATAACAAGAAATGCCAAGTTCAAAATACTTAAATTTATATGACATGTAAACAATTTGCTACGCTTGATATCAACACAAGCTGGAAGAGACAAACACATTTACTATACGTACAGACAATAATGGTATAAGCAAAAAATGTATCTTAATATAAAACACTTATAGCACTACATATAAGAATACAACATCTAGAAATCTAAGTAATGATTATGACCTTCTTTGTCTCTTGTTTTCTTTCAAAGTCTTCATCTCTTACTGTTTCAAAAAAACAACATTAAACAACAACTTCTTTGGTTTGGTGTGTTGAAAAAAACAACACCAAAAAAAAAAATCCAAGTTTTAATACTATATGCAAGTTCACGTTAACTAAAATCTGAATTTTTATTTACGAAAACGAGGGTTGAAGGTTAAGTACTAGTTCAGTTCCAGTTCAGTTCTAGTTAAGTTCGAGTTTAGTTCTAGTTCAGTTCTAGTTCAGTTCTAGTTCAGTTCTAGTTCAGTTCTTGTTCAGTTCTTGTTCAGTTCTAGTTCACTTCTAGTTCAGTTCTAGTTTAGTTCTAGTTCAGTTCTCGTTCAGTTCTAGTTCAGTTCTAGTTCAGTTCTAGTTCAGTTCTAGTTCAGTTCTAGTTCAGTTCTAGTTCAGTTCTAGTTCAGTTCTAGTTCAGTTCTAGTTCAGTTCTAGTTCAGTTCTAGTTCAGTTCTAGTTCAGTTCTAGTTCAGTTCTAGTTCAGTTCTAGTTAATGTTCTAGTTCAGTTCTAGTTCAGTTCTAGTTCAGTTCTAGTTCAGTTCTAGTTCAGTTCTAGTTCAGTTCTAGTTCAGTTCTAGTTCAGTTCTAGTTCAGTTCTAGTTCAGTTCTAGTTCAGTTCTAGTTCAGTTCTAGTTCAGTTCTAGTTCAGTTCTAGTTCAGTTCTAGTTCAGTTCTAGTTCAGTTCTAGTTCAGTTCTAATTCTGTTCTACTTCAGTTTCTACCTTACTTATATTTCAGTTCTAGTTTATTTTTAAATAATTTCAACCCTCGTTTATATGCTTTAGAAAATAAAAGTAACTTTTTTTTCCTTATCATGCCTCTGTCTGCATGCTGTATTTTTAAGTATTCTTGTATTTGTATACTCTTAGATTAATCTAATAATAATGTATGCTTGTATATATATATTTGTATATGTCTGTATATTTGCACTCGTCTCTCTTGCTCCCTCTATTTTAAGTGCTAAAAACTTGTTACCACAAAGTGTTGCTTTAATGTGCTTTTCAAGTATCCATTCATGCTTAATAAAAGCTAAGCAAACTTGTTTTTATTTTATTCTTTTTACATTTTTCTCTATTCTGTGGCATTTTTCTCTGGTCTACTCGCAAACGCTCCCCTAATTGTGTAGATGGTTTACAAAATGTGTGTAATTTTAGTTTGTATTCAGAGAAAGCTGGGTAGTTAAAGCAAATTTTTTAATAAATAAATTTTTTATTTGAATTTGAATAGGGAAGAGTACAAACACAAAACAAATTAAATATATACTTGTACTGATAAAGAGAGTTACTAATATCAGATAGTTATTTACCAATATACAAATATATAAATGGATATATTTTTTGTATTGCTTCTATTTCTATTTGCTACAGTTTAGCTTTAGATAAAAATTAAATGAAATGTCTCAACCTATGAATATCGGAATACTTTTCAAAGGAAAATATTTTTATTTAAAGTTTAAAAAACAAATGTTTCTATTGACATTGTCTTTATCTGACATTATCTGAGATAATAAGTATCTAATTATTATAAGGAAGAATAATCTGAATGAGAACTGAACTAGAGAAGAACTAGATATGAACTAGAACTTTTTTTTTTTTTTTTTTTATTTTTTTTTTTTTTATTAACAAATTAACAAATTTTAAAATTCACATAGTTTTCTTAAGACTAATCCCGCGAAGCCATTTGGCTTATCTGCAGCAAGTAATAAAAAATTATTATCTTAAATTTAAATTTCTTCATTGCGAATACATATAAAATGATTTTAATAGTTTTTTTCTTTTATGTATATTTTGTTGGTTTAAGATGTTTATGGGTATTTTGTTTAGTATGGTTGGTAATATGACACTTAAGCTGTTCTTGCCATAGTTATTCCTAAAACGATCTATCTGATACCTTCCTTCTGCACGACGTCGAGTATTGTATGTGTGATCTATCGGCGTTAGGAATCTCGAATCGTTATAGAATTCACTTATGATGGTGATGTTATAAATACTTTTGATGTTTAACACCTGAAGTTTGGAGGCTAAGCTTGTTGTGACTACGTTTTCACTTGTGTTTATATGTGTGTTCTGTTTATTTATGTTGTTGGTGTGTGTGCCGTTGTTGACGAGGCTGTTGACGTGTGTGTTGGTGTTGTTGACATGTGTGTTGTTGTTGTGGACGCGTGTGTTGTTGTTGATGTGTGTATTGTTGACGGAAGCGTTGTTATTGGCGTTTGTGTTGTTGTTGACGTGTATGTTGTTGTGGACGTGTGTGTTGTTGTTGATGTGTGTATTGTTGACGGAAGTGTTGTTGTTGACGTGTGTGTTGTTGTTAATGATTGTGTTGAAATCATGTGCGTAGTTGTTGCTGACCTGTGTGTTGGTGTTGTTTACGTGAGTGTTGTTGTTGACGCTTGTGTTGGTGTTGTTGACGTGTGTATTGGTGTTGTTGACGTATGTGTTGCTGTTGTTGACGTGAGTGTTGTTGTTGACGTGTGTGTTGGTGTTGTTGACGTGAGTGTTGTTGTTGACGTGTGTGTTGTTGTTGATGATTGTGTTGTTATCATGTGCGTAGTTATTGCTGACATGTGTGTTGGTGTTGTTTACGTGAGTGTTATCGACGTTAGTGTTGAGGTGTATGCTATTACTCACACTTGTTCTGTTGTTAGTGTTTTCATATATCATATTGAAATGCATTTGTTGATTGTTGCGTTGTTGGTTTTTTAGTAGAATTTTAAAAATTTGGTTCTGAGTTTGTTGTAAGCTGTTGCAATACGTCGAGCTTCCCCAAGCTGTAATACCATGTCTTATATAAGATTCGGCTAATGAAAGGTATGCCTGCTTGAGAACTGTGTAAGGTGTGCAGTTGCTCAAGTGGAACAGACTATATGCTGCTTTTCTTAGTTTTTTTCTAAGATATTGTATATGTGTAAACCATTTAAAATTTTCATCTACGTGCACACCTAGGTATTTGAACGATTTTACTACTTCAATGAGAGTGTTACATGTGTCTGTTTTAGAAGGGTTCGTGTTGTGTAGGCATTGTTCATTGTGGAATATGAGCTTAATTTCGCGATTTAAAAGATGAGGAGGTTTTATATGCAACAATTTAGTTTTTGATGCGTTGATAATTAGTCCATTATCATGGCACCACTTTGAAATTATATTTAGCTCATCTTGCATTAATCTTATTGCGCTTTCGATATTTTTATTGCATACCACAAGCGCTGTGTCGTCTGCATAGGCGTATGTTGTGCAGTTTTTTACTACGTTTAACATATCATTGGCATATATTAGGTAAAGAATTGGACCAAGTTTTGATCCTTGGGGTACACCATTATTACCTGAAAAGGTTTCTTCACTTAGACTGTTGCCAATTTTTACCCTATATGCTCGAAGTTCTAAGTAGTTTTTAAACCATTCTAAACAGCTACCACGTATTCCATATCTTTCTAAAATTTCCAATAAGTATTTATGTTCCAGGGTATCAAACGCTTTGGAAAAATCAATGAATAACACTAAACAGTGATTATGTTCGCTAAGGTTTTTGTTGATATTACTTGAAAAGTTGCCCAAAAGTTTGTTTATGTTTTTACCTTTTTGGAAACCGTATTGATTAGGATTGATGATCTTATATTTTATCATGTATTCATTAAGTCTTTTAACTATTATTTCCTCCAATACCTTTTCAATAATCGGGAGTATGGCTATTGGCCTATAGTTATTTACATCATTTTTGGCTCCGTTTTTATAAATCGGTCTTATTATCGAAGTTTTTAGCATTTGAGGAATAGTAGAGCTGTTGATACTGGAATTTATAAATGTAGTAATTAAAGGTGTCAGTTGTTCAGCATTAGGTTTGATGTCTTTAGGTCTTATATCATCTACCCCTGCTCCTTTTTTTTCGTTTAACGTTCTTAAAATACCAAAGATTTCATCTTCTGTCGTAGGCGAGAGATAGATAGAATTTTGTATTCTTATTTTATTATAATTTAAAGTTCTAATATCACATGTATGTAGAATTTTCTGGACGTTACTCTTAAAGTTTGATGCAAATTTATTAGCTGTAGCCAAGATGTTTTCGCTTTTGAAGTTTTTTATTAATGTTGTATCGATATTTTTAGTCACTTTACCCGTAATTTCGTTTATTGTTTGCCACGTTATACGCAAGTTATTTCTGTTTTCTAGGAATTTTGTTTTATAGTAAAGATTTTTTGCATTAATTAATTTTTTATTTAATAAGTTTCTAAATTTTTTATAATCATTTTCATACATTTTATTGTTTTTATTATTTCGCCACTTGTTGAAAAGTTTATCCCGTATGTTACAACCGTTTAATAGATAATCGTTTATCCACGGATTTATTTTTCTCTTTTTATTGGTTTTGTTCTGTGTCTTTGATTTTTTATAAATATCACAAAATTTTTCATACATTTTATTAAATAAATCACTAGTGTTTAAGTTCTGTTCAATAACTTCATTCCAGTTGCATTCATTTATAAATTTGTTGACTTTATAATTGTTAATTATTTTATTTTGATTTAAAATGTTTTCCTCACCCTGGTTTTGTTTATTTTTATTTTCGTTATTGTCGTATATACAACAAAAAAGACTATAGTGATCAGATATGCTTGTTCTCACTATTGTAGCATTTGTTTGTGTTATTATGTTGTTGTTGCGTACATGTATATGATCGATGCAGGTACTTGTTTTGTTTTTTACATCTTCCCTTGTAGCTTCATTAATAATACATTGTAGTCCATTAGACGAAAGCATATCAATGTATTTTGTTGTTGTTAAGTTTTGAGTAAGAATATTAATGTTCATATCACCAATAATAACAATTTCTTGTTTGTTTTTAATTTTGTTTATTACTTTGTCAAGTTCTATTATGAACTCATTTATGTTATTTTTTGGTGGTCGATATATGACAATAAGAGAAAATGTTTTGTTGTTATTATTTACATCTAATTGAATTGATTCAAAAGAGTTTGTGTTTATATTAATATTTGTATTGGTAATATTTTCTCTGACATATAACGCTATTCCCCCGCCTTTACCTTCTCTGTTTAGAAAGTATGAGCTAAAACCATTAATATTATACATATTATTTTCATAATTTGTAATATTTGTTTCAACTAGAGCAATGAAATTAATTTTGTTTATGATGTTATGTATAGAAGCAAGGAATGAAGTGAAATTTAAACGAAGAGAACGAATATTAATAAACAGAAAAGTTTTGGGATAACTTAAGAGATCATTTTTAATTTGGTTAAAGTTTTCAATTGTTTTTATAGAGTTCATATTTTACTTAATTTTTGTATTTTGGGGAAAAGATTTTGTGATTTAGTTGAAATGTTTAAATTGTTGTTGTGATCAGCTCAATGTCCGCTGCATTATGTATGATAATTGGGTTAGATATTTCATTTCTTTTAGCAAAAATGTTACCATTTCTAACCCAAACAAACTTCCAGTTAGATTCTTTAGCTTTTGTTTTTACTAACCACAGTAAACGACGTTTGTGAGGGGTTAATTGTTCATTGACATAAATAAAGCTTTTGTTATTATTGTCCCCAGTAACTACATTGGATTCCACTCTATGACGTTTGATTTTACTCATGATTTCCTTCTTTTTGTTTAGTGTTGTAAACTCTACAATGATTTTTTTAGACTTTTTGAGAGTATATGAATTACTTATGTCGGCATCATTAATTTGAACGTTTAACGAAGTTGCAATTCTTTTCACGGCATCGTTTGGGGGAATGTTCTCATCTGGGATGTTATTGATCTCTATACATTTACTTAAGAGCTGCTGTTCCAAGTCGTTAATACGTTTGTTCATAGCTTGCATTTCTTTTTCTTTTTCTTTATTTATTTCACACAGATTATTTAATTGTGATGAGAGATTAGTAAGAGTGTTTGTTATTGAGTCGAGAGCAGTTTGTACATTATTGTTTATTTGGGTATTTTGGTTTATAGATGTTGCGAGTTGTTGCATAATTATTTTTATGTCGAATATGTCGTTTTTCATAACTGAAGCATCGCCTTTTAAACCATTTACCTCGGACTTTACTTGACAAACACTATTATTGACGTCACTAAGAGACAAAGAGTTTTTAAAACGCTTAGTGACATCATTATCATCTACATCATCTTCTCTTTGTTGCTTTTGTTGGAGACTTGATTGAGGGTTTTCGTCGACTATTATATGGTATGCAATATTGCTATTCGTTGATGCTTTTCTTGGTTTGCATTTATGGCATCTCCATTCGTTTCTCCTTTCATTAGCCATAGTCGCATAGGTTTTTTCTGATAAAGAGCAACAAGGAGAGAAATGGTATTGAGAATTGCATCCATAACATTTCACGAATTTTGTTGGTAAATCATTATTGCACTGTGAACAGACACTCATTTTTTATTTTTTGTTTTTTGCTTTATTCTTTAAAATTTTGTGCTTTGTTATATTTTCTGATTTTTTCACATATGAAAACACTATTTTTTGTAATTATTGAATTTATTTTTTGCTTTATTAATAAACTATTTGGTTTTATTTTCACACGGCTTTTAAATATTTTTTAAAAATTGATCTTTTAAATTTATAATGATATCGATCAACAGAATAACGTTCTTTGTTTATCGCACAGTTAAAAACACGTCCGCTTGCAATGAAGACTAGAACTGAACTAGACTTGAACTAGAACTGAATTAGAACTGAATTAGAACTGAACTAGAACTGAAGTAGAACTGAACTAGAACTGAACTAGAACTGAACTAGAACTGAACTAGAACTGAACTAGAACAGAACTAGAACTGAACTAGAACTGAACTAGAACTGAACTAGAACTGAACTAGAACTGAACTAGAACTGAACTAGAACTGAACTAGAGCTGAACTAGAACTGAACTAGAACTGAACTAGAACTGAACTAGAACTGAACTAGAACCGAACTAGAACTGAACTGAACTAGAACTGAACTAGAACTGAACTAGAACTGAACTAGAACTGAATTAGAACTGAACTAGAACTGAACTAGAACTGAACTAGAACTGAACTAGAACTGAACTAGAACTGAACTAGAACCAGAACTGAACTAGAACTGAACTTGAACTGAACTAGAACTGAACTAGAACTGAACTAGAACTGAACTAGAACTGAACTAGAACTGAACTAGAACTGAACTAGAACTGAACTAGAACTGAACTAGAACTGAACTAGAACTGAACTAGAACTGAACTAGAACTGAACTAGAACTGAACTAGAACTGAACTAGAACTGAACTAGAACTGAACTAGAACTGAACTAGAACTGAACTAGAACTGAACTAGAACTGAACTAGAACTGAACTAGAACTGAACTAGAACTGAACTAGAACTGAACTAGAACTGAACTAGAACTGAACTAGAACTGAACTAGAACTGAACTAGAACTGAACTAGAACTGAACTAGAACTGAACTAGAACTGAACTAGAACTGAACTAGAACTGAACTAGAACTGAACTAGAACATTAACTAGAACTGAACTAGAACTGAACTAGAACTGAACTAGAACTGAACTAGAACTGAACTAGAACTGAACTAGAACTGAACTAGAACTGAACTAGAACTGAACTAGAACTGAACTAGAACTGAACTAGAACTGAACTAGAACTGAACTAGAACTGAACTAGAACTGAACTAGAACTGAACTAGAACTGAACTAGAACTGAACTAGAACTGAACTAGAACTGAACTAGAACTGAACTAGAACTGAACTAGAACTGAACTAGAACTGAACTAGAACTGAACTAGAACTGAACTAGAACTGAACTAGAACTGAACTAGAACTGAACTAGAACTGAACTAGAACTGAACTAGAACTGAACTAGAACTGAACTAGAACTGAACTAGAACTGAACTAGAACTGAACTAGAACTGAACTAGAACTGAACTAGAACTGAACTAGAACTGAACTAGAACTGAACTAGAACTGAACTAGAACTGAACTAGAACAGAACTAGAACAGAACTAGAACTGAACTAGAACTGAACTATAACTGAACTAGAACTGAACTAGAAGTGAACTGGAACTGAACTAGCACTGAACTGATCCAGAACTGAACTGATCCAGAACTGAACTGATCCAGAACTGAACTAGAACTAAATTAGAAGTGAATTAAAATTCAACTTGAAGAAGTAGAACTTTATGCTAACGTTTTAATGCAAAATATTAGAATATTAGAAATTTCTTTCTATTGGAATTTTTATTTAATGTTTTTACGTTTGTTTTTCTCTTTAATATTTTCCTTGTAACTTTATTTTTACATTCTAAAGGCAACAACCCATTTACATCTTCCATTTTATATTGGTCAACAATATTTTATGTATGTTAAAGTAAATTTTTATTATAATTAGAATATAAAATGTAAATTTTATTAGCAACATTTTCTATGCTCTATAAAATAAATAAATACATTTATTCATTCCGACAAAACACCAAGTGGTTTAGTAACAAGGCTGCCTTAAAATCAAGAAAAAGCACCTTGTCTTCTGTCTTAGAAAACATGAAAATAAAACCTAAAGGAATTGTAAATGTAAATGAGAACGTACAAAATATAAAAATGTTTATAGTTGTAGTAGTGGAATAAATACAAAATAATCCTTTTTTTCTTATATACACTCGTCCTCTTCTCTCCAACGACCAAGGTAAAACATGTTAGTCACGTTTTGTATTCCAGGGACTATGTATACATTGAAACGTCATGGCCTTAAGTCCTTAAGGACTTGAAAAACAGAAGTTGCCCTAATAAAACACAAGAAAAAGGAAAAAATTGGTCTTTGGTTATTGCAGTTTTTTTTTTTATATTTTATTTATTTACAAAGTTGTAGTATTTATTTGTGTTTTTTTCTCAGCTTTATGTTTTTCTTTAGATATTTCTTTAGGTAGCTTTTTTTATATAAAATTAGCTTTAAGTTATTTAATGTTGATTTGAAACAGAAATATCAAGAAAAAGGTTTAATTGGTTTTACTCTTTATTTTTCTTCTTGTTTTTCTTAGGCAAATTATACCGTTATTTAGCGTTACGCATATGTGAGTTTAAAAGCAATACAAAAATAAAATGGAGTAATATCATGTATTTGTCTAGATGGGCAGGAATGGTTATTTGTTTATATGTGTGTTTGTGTGTTTTTTTTTTATGGAAATATAATTTTTGTTTTTGTTAATGTTTTTTCCATTACTTTCGCTTGATTTTGTTTTTTTTTTGTCTCTTTAAGTGTATTTGCATTTCTCTGTGCGTGTTCTTTTTTTTTTTTCTTTTCTTATTTTTTAAATGTTTATCTTTTAAGTATTTCTGTTGGTGTGTTAGTATGAGTGTGTGTTTATGCTTCATTTATTATTATTTTCATAGAAAAATTTACTAGGTTTCTTTGTTGTTTGTCTTCACTCATTTGAAATTCAATTGATATTAAATTAAGTTTTGTATAAAAAAAAAAATCCCTGATAAAAGCCAAAAGGCAATAAGAGGAGTGGGTAAGAAGAATTATGCTAAATAAATAACAAACGAACAAAAATTTACATTGCAAAAGAACATTTTTTATCACAAAAAAAATGAAAAACAAAGTCCTGGTAAAAAACAAATATTTATAGTGAAATATGTAAATATATGCAGGTTTTTTTATTTGCTAGTGAATAATATTTTTTTATGAATAAAACGTTTTTGTCAATTTGTAGGTGAAGTTTCTTTAATTGTCATCAATTGAGGCCAATACTTTTAGTTTAAAAGGTTTTAAAGTTTAAAAAAATGTTTTTTGGTGCCAAAGAATCTTAAAAAAAAAAAGAATTTTAGTATTAAACAAGTCCATTCAGATGGTACACCATTGGGGATGTTATATGGGGCTTATGAATACTTCTGTAAAGGGTAAGATCGAATAAAATGTAACACATATTTTTATTTGTAACGTTGTCTGCTTATAACGTATTTTACTTTTCTTGATCAATATGGCTTTGAAAGATACTCCAGATTTTATAATAAATCGATTTTTCAAAATATTTTGTATGCTTTTTAAACAATGAGCTCTCCAAAGGAAAGAAAATAAGATAATAATAAACCTGGAACAATAAAATAAAAAATAAAAGACGACGAAGCGATTACAAGCCCAAAAAGTTAAAGGAGTTTTCAAGAAGTATTCAAAACATTTCCGGACACAAAGTGGCTAGACGTTTCAAATATTCTGAACGCTATGTGCGTAAAGTTAAAGACCATATTAGACTTAAAACATTTAAATTTCAATAAGTAAGAAAAATAAAAAGAATAAAAAAAAACAAATTTTTTGCCAATTGGATTTAGGAGGTTCCAGGAATTTCATAATTCGTTTGGAATAACTGAATTTCTATTAAATAATATGGTGCATACAACCGATTTAAAACCAATTCGATGAGAAGAATTATTAAAATTTAAATATTTTGATGTTTTGAAATAATTTTATTTAAAATAAATGAAATGAATTTTTAAACCCTAAAAATAATTATAAAACAAAAACTTTTTTTGGAAAAACAAAGCCGAAATCTTATTGGAATATGAAGCTAACATCTGATGAATTAATTTTTCGTCATGTTGTCCCAGCCAATCTAGATTTATGTTGGTGTGAAAAATCATATATCCCAATAAATGACATAAATCCATCTTCTATTTAAGTCTAGTTGCAAAGAATAGGTCATAATTGGAAAATTTTATTGTATGTGCGTTATTTATATATTATGTATATATTCTTACCTGTTTTTGTCTCTATTTGTGAATTTTAATTTTTATATCCACCATCAAAAAGATGGGGGGGTATATTGATTTTGTCATTCCGTGTGTAACATGTCGAAGGAATCATCTAAGACCCCACAAAGTATATATTTTCTGGGTCCTGGTTAGATTCTGAGTCGATCTAGCTATATCCGTCCGTCTGTCCGTCTGTTGAAAGCAGGATAGGGCTCGAACGGAGATTTGGCACAAAGGTTTGTCTTCTATAAGGTTTGTTTGGGATTGAAAATGGGCAAAATCGGTTAATAAACAAAAAAGTTATGGGCTAAAAACTAGAAACACAGGGTGTCCGTTTTATACTTTTCTGCTGATATTTCTTCAACAAAAGCATGTACGACAACGAAATTTTGTACGTATAGTTCGGGGATCGATGTAAACTCGGAAACCAAAAATGGGAGTGGTCCGCTCACTTTACCGCCCACCTCCCATATAAGGTGAGAATCAACGAAATTGTGTTCAAATAGTTCAAGGAACAATGTAAACTCGGAAACAAAAAATGGGCGTGGTCCACCCACTTATTGCCCACTTTCCCTCCCCCTCCCATATAACGTAAAATTTGAAAAAGTTGATGGTGGGTATATAGATTCGGCCTGGCCGAATATAACATTCGCGCTTGTTTCTTATAAAACTGTTTAAAACAACAAAGAGTTACAAAATGAGAAAAAAATTCTGCGGCACATTTAAAAAAAGACAAAAAAATATATTAGATTTCATAAAAAAAGTGTTTTATTAAAATTTGTGAAATTCCTCAAGAAAAAGCAAGTTTAGTAGTGGTTCTACTTCAATTAAATTTTTGTCATTTTGGTCGCTATTTAGGCCAAACTTTTGGATAGAAGATATTCCTTCTATAGATTTGAACAAACAACATGCTCGAGCAATTAATATTTTGAGACATAAATTATTAATTATAATGTTCCAGATGCTTCCATTTTGTTGAAACCTTGTTTCTATTCTGCGGTTTTTTTCCAATCTGCAAAAACCTTAATCAATTTAGAATCTTATATGTAAGTAAAAAGAAATTTCATGTTTTAATGTTTTTTTCCACTCATATACATATTTTTAAGGAGGACCTATACCATTTGTCTAAGAACCACTTTGTGAATCGATTTAAGGATACACGTCCATCCTTTTGGCAGCCTGGCTATTCAAGTAACACTTGTTTGTAAAAACCATTATTTAAACTTTCGCAAATGCCCTAAATTATTTTAATTAAATTTGCGTAAATAGTCTATAATTGACCGCAGATTTGCTTACATTTTTCCTTGTAATTTGTTACAAAATTACCATTCGGCTAACTGGACGACTATCAGCCGATGTAAATCTAGAGAATTTTAAAGATATTTCGATGAAACATCAATAATTATTTTGATATAGGGATAAACCAAAACCAAATTGATTATGATCGGTTCATTATACAAATCTTCTCTCTAAATATATGCATTAAATTTTATATAAACGACTTCTAAATGACAATTTAATGAAGATCGGTATACATCTAATAACCATTTTAAAGTAAATTTATGTCATAAAAACATTAGTATTAAGTTATATGCATTAGTCCATAAATTCAGTTTTCATAATTTTATATGATTCCAGGTCTTATGTTTTCGATTTGGAATCATATATAATGAAAGCATTTTCGATTTTCAGAATATACAAATTCTTTAAAATTTTATAAAATAAAATGAAATCGAATGAAACTAAATTTTTGAAATTCGCAGCACAAACTAAATGAAAATTTTCACTTGAAATCAAATTTCAACATATTAAAGTAACGAAGAATATCGCACTATAAATAAAATATTTGTGAATAATTTTATTTATAATATCTGTTGAATTTTGAAAAGTTTTTTATACAAAAAATTAATTGTAAATTTATATTTAATCTAAACCTTTTAAATTTAAAAATTCCTGTATACATAGCGTGACCAGACACCCCGCTTTTGGCGGGATTATACCGCTTTTTAAACTTCGATCCCGCCTAAAATATTTTTTCCCGCTTTTTTTTAAGAAATCCCGTTTTTCTAACTCTAACAATTACTTATTCGATTTCCTTATTTACATTTTCTATAACATTCCGACCAATATTTAAGTGTAACTAAAA